>JAIUZE010026657.1:0-16734 GCA_022085475.1 Heliosperma pusillum | reverse complement strand
ATGATTGTTCAAGTGATAATTTGAAGAGAAGAAATATGAGTTGAAAAAGGAGTTTGAGGCCAATTAGCTTTGTTAGTGAAATTTATTAGCTTGGTGTTTGTTGTGGTTGTTGTACTTTTCCTGATTAAAATTTGACATAATTGGAAAATCATGTAAGAGATCCATGTGTAATGAAATGGACTAATTTAAGTTGCTTTCTTTCTTATGAAATCTTGTGATTTTTTTATTACATTTAGCTTATTCTAAATGACACCCCAACCCCCTGTAATTTCCAAATCATCATTCCAAATTACAACTTTCAAATCATGTGATTCAAATGAAATTAGTGTTGCCAAACGCTACCTTAAGTAGAGTTTTAGAAATGGCTCAAAATAACAGCAGAAAAATGTAAACATATGACATGGATACTTAACCTGAAACTTTTTACTAGCTGAGTGATGATGGGGTACTTCTTTATCGGTGGGCTGTTATGCATCTCCCCCGTCTCCTTGTCGACATACAAGTGTAAATTGGCAAGGTCACACCTCCACTGTCTTAAGGCTGCCCCTGCCTTATGTAATAGATACTTATCATGGCAATCGAGAATATCGAAGGCTTCCTGCATTATCATAACATTCAATTACATGTTATATATATACTAATAAGCGGCTGTCTAATATCGTACCTTTATACGAACCAAGAGTAACTTCTGCAAAATAAAATGTTGTTTAGCTAAAGAAATTATCATACCTTTATACGAACCAAGAGTAACTTGTGCAATACAGGATTTAGATTTCTGAAATCATCTAAATTAATAGGCGCAAACTGTCTGGTTGTAACTCCAATCCAAGTGGATAAATGGCCAGCATTTGGACCAGTAGGAACATCTTTCACACTCCATTTTATACTAAGCGGCTGTTTTGCCGCTATAGCTGCAACGGCTTCAGGGCACTGCGAAGCACCCCTCTCACCAGGCTTATCCCTCTTATCATTGTTTTTTTTTTTTTTCGTTTTTCACCCATGATAATTATAAAACCCTAAAACCTTCAAAAGAAATGAAATAGTAACTGAACAGAGTCATGCATGCAGAGATTCTAAAACCCTAAGACCTTAAAAGGAATGAAATAGTAACTGAACAAATAAAGAGTCATGCAGAAATTCTAAAACTCTAAAACCTAAAAAAGGAATGAAACAAGATGATAAAGAGAACGATAAAGAGAACAAAGACACGAAAAACAAAAAATTGAACTTCAATCTTAAAACCCTAAAGACGAAACACAAAAATTACCTAATGATGATAATTAGAACGAACATGATGATGATAAAGAGAACGAGCAGGAGGATGATAAAGAGAACGAGGAGGATAATGATGATAATAAACAAAAAGATTTGTGTGTTTGTGTAGTAAACGAGGATGATGATGATGATGATAATGGGATTGTAAATTATTTGTGTGTTTAATTTGCTCTATAGGATTGTAAATTATTTTTTACTAAGAGAAAATATTGACAACGGTTATACTAAAAAAAACCGTTGTGATAGAGTAATGACAACGGTTAAAGTATACCCGTTGTTATATATTTTCACCAAAATGCGCCAAAATGAAAAGTCTAATAAACACAATGACAACGGTTTCTTTAGTACGACCCGTTGTTGAAAGTATTAACAACGGTAGTATTATAAAGAACGGTTGTTATAGATTGTGTGTTATTTTTAATTTTTCATATACGCGCGCGCGGTATTAACTTTTGAGGCACGAAAATAAATAAAGTACGTTTAATCAATAAAGCAAAATTAGAATTGAACAATTTAGCAAAATTATAAGCCAACTAATTCACAAATTCAATAATAAACGACATTTAGGAAATCCACAATAATTAGAATTGAACAATCTAGCTAGAAAATCTTAATAAGAAATAGTTAATAAAAATAATACCTGATTAATAAGAAATAGAAGACGGTGACAACAGTGACGGAGATGATGACAGAGAGACGATCATGGAGTATGTCTTACTGTTTGTGGTTTTGTGTTGCAGTATGATCGCTTTGTGTTTGTGTTTTTGTGTTGCAATACAGTATTATTAGTGTTGTGTGTTTTTGTGTTTTTTTCATCTTTATTAACAAATATTGACAACGGTTATTATAAACGAACCGTTGTGATAGAGTAATGACTACGGTTAAAGTCTACCCGTTGTTATATATTTTCACCCTGTTTACGCCAATATGAAAACTCTAATAAGCACAAGGACAACGGTTCGTTATTTAATAACCGTTGTTGAAAGTAATAACAACGGGTATAATAAGTAAAACCGTTGTTGTTGCTTAACTTTTTTTTTTAATTATAAAAAGAGATTGCATTACAACTGTAACAACAGAAACAACAATAGCATAAGCACTATATACTGCGATAATAATCAGTAGAAACCAAAACATGGAGACTGTGTACTGAATGACCAAAGCTAACAAAAGCTAAAGACAATACACTGAATGACTACACATCTTGAACTTGCTATAA
This sequence comes from Heliosperma pusillum, assembly GCA_022085475.1. Lineage (NCBI taxonomy): Eukaryota > Viridiplantae > Streptophyta > Magnoliopsida > Caryophyllales > Caryophyllaceae > Heliosperma > Heliosperma pusillum. The sequence goes on along the minus strand of JAIUZE010026657.1, from coordinate 14,240 downwards.
ATTCAGAAAAGAGCCCATAATTAACTCATACTGAATACTCATTGCAAATAAACTAAACCAAAACCATCAAATTACTTATCACTGTGTCCTAATGAATGCCCCAAAACCATCAAATTACTTATCACTGGAAATGACTCAAAATGTTGCTCGTCCATATCACTGTGTTCTAATGAATGCCCCAGGCCATATGGACGATGGAAAATTTGTTGACAAAAGCTTTACTCCTTTGAGGAATAAGCTTATTGAGCTGGGATACTCGGTCAGCAGAATTAAGGCACAATGGGCGCCTTGGGGATTCAAAGGGATACTACTCATTCAGTTTGCAACATCACTTGCAGATGCAGAATCAGTATTTAAGCTTGGCAATATGTTTCAACTCAGAGGCCATGGTAAGAGCGACTGGGTTGCTCCGAATAGATCAACAGTCGAACCATACCTCTGGGTAGCCACAGACGAGGACACCGAGCTTCTGAAGAATACCGTGGACTATTTCCACGTGCCGTATCCGACCATCTTTAATGGTCAGCAGTCGGCCAATTCAGAAATCGTCGATGCCTACAACCTGGTTGTGGCTGTTTTCCAAGCAATGTACACCTAAAAATTCCAAGCAACATCCTGTGTTAGATGTTGAGTGTCATATTGTGTGTGTGTCTGTATCCGCCTATCATAATAGCAGTGTAATGGATGGGAGGGCATGTGGTCTTGGATGTAAGATTTCCGCTATGGTTTTTTAAGTAGTAGTTCCTAAGTTCCTAAATGCAAATCTGTTCGGTAAAATAAAGTATCAGTGCTTTACGTTTGTATTAACTATGCCGTTCCTAAGTTATTTTAAAAAAAAAATCAGAAAGATAGTTATTTAAAAAATTAACAGAAACTAAAAGGAAGATATATAGTTATTTAAATTAAAAAAAAAACAAATATATAAGCTAATACCTCACATTATAAACCACCTCAGGATCGGGGACGTTTCTTGCCCGACATAGTTTCTTCGTTAACCCAAATACCTTCACCATGATCATCACGCATATAGATGCTTTCAATGTTATCATGATCAGTGTCAACATCGTCGAAATAAGATACAGTGGTAGAGTGATCCATTCCCTCAAATACGACATCCTGATCATTATCCCCACCATCATCGGGTGCACCCCGTCTACTCCTTATAGATAGTACAACATACAACTTCTTATCCATATGATCGGTGACATTGAACACTTGTTTAGCTTGGGATGCCATTATGAAAGGATCATCCTTCTTATTGCCAAGCTTATCCAAATTGACCAACATAAATCCCATTTTATCCTTTCGAACACAATTTTTTTGTTATCAACCTAGTTACATCGAAACAAAGGTATTGTGAAATCAATTTAATCTAATACCAATATTTCTTGAATAACATCATAATAAAGGCATTTTCCCTAAATAGGTTTTTTATCTTTTGAAGTAGCAAAGTGCATTGCCTCAAATTCAGAACTCACACCACTATTTTGCATTGTGCTCAACTCATCTTGCTCGCGGGTGTAAAAAGTATATCCATTAATAGCAAAACTGCTGAAAAAAGTGGCCCTGATATTTGGACCTAAACCAAGACGTAGTAACCTAGGAGAGATGTCATCACCATATAAATTATTATACTCCAAGACAATATTCCTAAACCACTCTCCAAACGTCTTCTTATGCTCGTTTGCAATCCACATCTCGCACTTGTTTAGGTGATCGTATTTGAGCTCATCTTTGTGTTGTTGAATATAAGGTTGCACCTCATCTTCATTGTTTAGCACATACGTATGTGCTAAGTGCAACATTTCACGTGTCACAATTTTTTCAACCTGGCCCCTAATACCTTTTCCGGTCATCCAGTCACTATGACGATTCTTTGGAACGCCAATTAACTCCTCAAGGGAGAGATGAGCGTAACAATATGCAAGAGCTTCGTCTAAAATAGCTCGTTCAGCAATACAACATTCTGGACGATACCGATTAGATGTATAGTCCTTGTACACTTTCATCAATCTTTCGAAAGGATACTGGTATCTCAAGTACACGATCCCAAGGTACAAAATCTCCCTAACCAAGTGAGTGGTCAGGTGAATCATGATAGTGAAGAAATAGGGTGGAAAATACATTTCAAAATGACAAAGAGAGGTGACAACGAGGTCCTGCAATGAATCCGCATCATCGGGATCGATGACTTTATCGCATATGGACTTGAAGAAGAGACAGAATCTAGTAATAGCATATCGTACCTTTTCAGGTAAAATGGAACGAATAGCCACAGATAGTAATTGTTGCATCAAAGTGCGACAATCATGTGATTTTAACCCGGTGAGTTTTAGGTCTTGCATCAACACAAGGCTTTTGATGTTCGACGAATAACCATGTGGCACTTTATTTCCATTTAAGCATGCAAAGAACTCTTTTTTCTCATTCCGTGAAAGGGTATAAGCTGCTGGCGGTAAAAATGTACGATTACCTATCTTATGTGGTGCCAACTCTAGCCTAATACCATCATTTGCATATCTTCCTTAGCTGCGGCGTTATCCTTTATTTTACCGGGAACATTCAAGAGGGTATTGATAATATTATCACCGACATTTTTCTCATTGTGCATTAAATCGAGGCAATGGCTGACCTCCAGGTTAGGCCAATATGGAAGTTTATAAAAAAATATGGATATTTTCTTATACCCACGAGTAGACAATTTATTAGAGCCGTTCTTCTTCCCATATTTTATCTCAATATGCTTTACTTTATGATAAACTTCATGCCAACTCAAAATTCTAGGAGGTTGACGAAGTTCTTGTCTTCCATTAAATGCTTTATGCTGCTTGCGATAACAATGGTCAGGATCCAAGTCCCTCCTATTTCCCAAGTACACATACTTATGAGAACACTTCAAGAATTCAGACTCGATATCCTTCCCACACAATGGAAAAACCTCTTTCCCATGCACAATATGCCCAGAAAGGTCGCCATAAGCCGGATAGTCGGATATTGTACACAATAACATCGCTCTCAAATTGAAAGTTTCATTCTTATATGCATCAAATACTTCTATCGCACTATCCCACAAAATTCGCAAATCATCTAAAAGAGGTTCCAAATAGAGGTCTATAATATTTCCAGGTTGTTTAGGGCCGGAAATTAACAACGACAACAACAAATACTTTCTTTTCAAGCACACATATGGAGGTAAGTTATATATAGCCAACACTACTGGCCAAGTACTATGTTGGGTACTCATGTTTCCATGTGGGTTCATTCCATCAGTGGACATCGCTAGACGTAAGTTTCTAGGTTCATTGCCGAACTCGGGATACTTAGTGTCGAACGATTTTTATTGCATACTATCTGCCATGTGTCTTAGCTTCCCATCATTTATTCTTCCATTTTCATGCCAATTTAAAATTTTTGAATCATTGCTATTCGCAAACATCCTTATGAAACTTGGTATCACTGGAAAATACCACAGAACCTTAGCCGGGATCCCTTCCTTATCCTTATAACGCCACACAAAACAAACCGGACAATTGGTTAAGTTTTGATATAATTTTCGATACAATACGCAGTCCTTTGGACATGCATGTATTTTCTCATATTTCATACCCACTCCTCTAATTAGTTTTTTAGCCTCATGTATTAACGGGAAGAACATTACCATCTGGAAGCAAGTCGTTTATCAAGGCTAATAAACTAGTGAAACACGTGTCACTCACCCCATTTGCCCCCTTGATATTATACAACTTCACCACAGCCGACATTTTTGTGTACTTACAACCAGGGTACAGAGGCGCTTTAGACTCACACAACCTCTCATACGTGTTGTCAAGGTCATCTAAATTAATATTGTCATCTTCAAAAGCATTTGATTCATCATCTTTTTCTTCATTATCTGCAGACCCAACATTCAACTTGTCTGCTTCCAACTCAACATACTCGGCAAACATGGGATCATCAGTTTGCTATTCGTATACCTCAAGATTATCTTCTTCAAAGCTATTCTCTTTCTCTAATGATTCCCCATGAAAAATCCAACGGGTATAGGATCGACTAAAACTATACTTTTCTAGGTGAATGTTAACGTCCGTAATAGCCATATACCAAATATTACCACATCTTTCACAAGGGCATGGAATACTAGAAGAACCATTCAAGTTGTTCGCAACGACTTCATAAAATTCAGCTAAACCATCCTTATAGTTTGGGTCACTCTTATTCGCAGCATTCATCCTAGTTCGAGTCATTTATCGACATTCGTAATATATATAGTAAGCCAACTAATTCGGAAAATCCAACTAATTAAAACTAATTCACAAATAAACGAAATTCAGGATAATTATTAGAATTGAACAATTCAGCAAAATTATAAGCCAACTAATTCACAAATTCAATAATAAACGACATTTAGGAAATCCACAATAATTAGAATTGAACAATCTAGCTACAAAATCTTAATAAGAAATAGTTAATAAAAATAATACCTAATTAATAAGAAATAGCAGACGGTGAAAACAGTGACGGAGATGATGACAGAGAGACGATCAGGGAGTATGTCTTACTGTTTGTGGTTTTGTGTTGCAGTATGATCGCTTTGTGTTTGTGTTTTTGTGTTGCAGTACAAGTTTATTAGTGTTGTGTGTTTTTTTCATCTTTATTAACTAATATTGACAACGGTTATTATACATAGTAAACAGTTGTTATTAGTTTATATATTTACAACGGTTAAAAAAGTTCTAATCGTTGTTAAAACTAATAACAACGTACAACTAAATAATACCGTTGTTATTAGTTTACGCCAAATTTTGCGCCAAATTAATAACACATTATAACAACGGGTTTGTTGGTGACCGTTGTTATTACTTTACACTAATTTTGCGCCAATTTAATAACAACGGATATAGAGTAAACTGTTGTTATTAGTTTATATATTTACAACGGTTATTGTAGTTTGACCCGTTGTTAAAACTAATAACAACGGACAAAAAAATAATACCATTGTTATTAGTTTTAATAAAATTCCGTGGAAAAATAATAATCCATTCGACAACGGTTTTTCTTAATTTCCGTGAATAAGCGTTGTTGATGGGGCGTTGTTATTGCCTGAATTTGTAGTAGTGGGAGCAAGAGTAGCCGCCGTTTCCGTATTTACTTATGTACTCACCTTAGCTAGTGGTCTTGAATTGTATTTAAATAATTGTTATTTTGTACCCTCCTTGACCAAGAACATTATCTCCATATCTGTGCTTGTTATTTGGAGGGTTTCTCTTTTGTAATCAAGAACAATAGTTGTTTGTTTTCTTTTAATGATGTATTTTATGGTAAAGCCGTCTCTATTGGAGGTATTTATGTTCTAGATAATGTTAATGAAGTTTATCATGTAGAGAGTAAGAAGCTCAAATTAGGTGAAACTAATCAATCATACCTTTGGCATTGTCGCTTAGGTCATATAAACGTACGACGCATAAAGAGACTTGTTTCAACGAAACTTCTCAAATCATTTGATTACGAATCTTATGGTGTATGCGAATCTTGCCTTTTAGGCAAGATGACTCGTGCTCCTTTTACGGGAAAAGGAACACGAGCAAGTGAGGTATTAGGCCTTGTACATACGGATGTGTGTGGCCCAATGACTCTCCAAGCTAGAGGTGGTTATAAGTATTTCATTACCTTTACCGACGATTTGAGTAGATATGGATATGTCTACTTAATGAGGCATAAGAGTGAAGCTTTTGAAAAGTTCAAAGAGTTTCAACATGAACTAGAAAACCAATTGAACAAGAAGATTAAAACCCTACGATCCAATCGTGGTGGTGAATATCTAAATAATGAATTTGATTCACATCTAAAAGATTGTGGCATAGTATCACTATGGACTCCTCCTGGCACACATCAACTAAAGGGTGTATCCGAAAGGAGAAACGGAACTTTATTAGATATGGTTCGGTCAATGATGAGTCTCACAGAGCTTCTTGATTCATTTTGGGGATTTGCTATCTTAACCCCAACTAAAGCGGTAGATAAGACTCCATATGAGATATGGAAAGGAAAGGCTCTTTATTTGTTATTTATGAGAATTTAGGGTTGCGAGGCGTATATTCATGACAAGTCTAACGACAAACTCGCACCCAGATCCAACCAATGTCTTTTTGTAGGGTATCCTAAGGAAACACGTGGTTATTACTTCTACAACCGTCACGAGGACAAAGTGTTTGTGTCTCGTGATGCCGTATTTCTAGAAAACGATATTACTTCTGATAGACAGAGTGGGAGAAAGTTTGAACTTGATGAAGTTCAAGAGCCACAAACCGAGAATGAAGTAAAGGAAAACGTTCCCTTCTCGTCTGAAACGGTTGTTGTCCCTAGAAGGTCCAATAGATTTTTTCATCAACCTGACCGTTACCTAGGATTTATCGAGGAAGATGGAGATTTGTTACTTTTTAAAAGTAATGAACCCACCACCTACAAGTCGGCCGTTTCTAGTCCCGACTCCACGCATTGGCTCGAGGTCATGCGATCCGAAATGGATTCTATGTGCGAAAATCAAGTATGGGACTTGGTAGACTTACCTGAGAAGGTACGACCTCTTCAGTGCAAGTGGATCTACAAGATCAAAATCGGCATAGATGGACATAATAATGTCTACAAAGATAGTTTGGTGGCGAAAGGCTTCACTCAAGTTCATGGTTTATAGTATGATGAAACCTTCGCCCCAGTCGCTATGCTTCGATCCATTAGGATTCTCTTAGCGGTTGCTGCATATCATAACTATGAAATTTTTTAAATGGATGTCAAAACCGCCTTCTTGAATGGGATTCTATAAGAGGAAGTGTACATGACACAACTTGAAAGTTTTGTGGACAAATCCAACCCTACGAAGGTGTGCAAACTTAAGAGATCCATTTATGGTCTTAAGCAAGCATCCATGAGTTGGAATCATCGCTTCGATCATGTTATCAAACAAAATGGTTTCACTTGAAGTGTCGAGGAGCCATGTTTATACATGAAGTTTAGTGGGAGCAAAGTTAATTTCCTTATTTTGTATGTGGATGACATACTTTTCATTGGGAATGATATACCAATGCTTACTTCTACAAAAAAGTGGCTAGGGAAACATTTCTAGATGAAGGATTTGGGAGAGGCACAACGCATTTTGGGTATCCAAATATATGGAGATAGATCGAAAAGGATACTAGCATTAAGTCAAGAAGCTTATATAGATAAGGTTCTTGATCGGTTCAAAATGAAAGACTCTAAGAGAGGCTTTTTTCCCATAGGTCATGGTATTACTGTGAGTAAATTGCAGAGTCCTACCGTCATCGAAGAGATTGAACGCATGAAATTGATTCCTTATGCTTCCGCAACTGGATCAATCATGTATGCTATGATGTGCACTCGCCCCGACGTTGCATATGCTTTGAGCATGACGAGTCGTAATCAAGCCAATCCAGGTGAGAGTCACTAGATAGCAATCAAGAATGTACTTAAGTAATTACGAAGAACTAAAGATTCGCTCTTGGTGTTTGGAGGCGAAAGTGAGCTGCGTGTAAAGGGTTACACAGACGCTAGATTCCAAACTGATAGGGATGATTTAAAATCCCAATTCGGCTATGTCTTTATGTTGAATGGAGGAGCTGTTTGATGGAAAAGTTTCAAGCAAAGCGTTACCGCGGATTCTACAACAGAAGCTGAGTACCTTGCAGCATCAAAGGCTGCTAAGGAAGCTGTGTGGATTCGGAAATTCATGGAGGGTCTATGAGTAGTCCCCACCGCTGGAGATTCAATCACGATGTATTGTGATAACAGTGGGGCTATCTTTCAAGCAAAGGAACCCAAGTCTAGTAACAAGTTTATACATGTACTTAGGAAATACCATGTAATTAGAGATTACGTGGAGAGGAAGGAAATTGATGTATGTAAGGTTGGGACATACGATAACATCGTTGATCCTCTAACCAAGCCTCTCTCAAAGGCTAAGCATGATGAGCATGTCGTCGCAATGGATTAAGACGAGTACCTGAATTCCTCTAGATTATATGATATGTAATAGTTGAATATTGTATCAATGTTTACATATATGATAATAGCATTCATTGTTCGAGTTTTATATGAACTTTTTATTTTAGTTTGACTAAATATCAATACTTTGTTTTATCTGAATTAGTTTTATGAAAATTTGAACACAATTCAAGTGAACAAGATAAACTTAGTACTATTGCCCCTAGTCACTTTATGAGGCGACGTCTCGTAGTGACTAGATTTTAAGTCGATCGATGGCCAGTTCAGCGCCATGGGGTCATGGAGATGACTGGTCGTTTACATAGGCATACTGTATGACACTCTGTCGGACAGTGACCTTTATAGTATCCCTTATCAAAATTATTGAAGCCTGGTCGTGGCAGGGATTTCTATATTATTCCTTTGAGTTGATTCTTTAGACTGGCGACCATTTACCTGAGTTGGTGTAGTCTCCGATTGACCTTGGCTTTTGTCTTAGGTCGTGCCGTGATAGGAGGCCGATGGGCATCTTCTGGGTCATGGTGATCTGCATTATATAGTGTAAGTTGGGTCAACAGGAATTGTCCACCCAAGTTGGGTATTAAAATCTTCGGGCCACTCGAGGAATAGTGACTGGAAATGCGTGGCCACGCTCGGAAGAGATCTCTGGTGGATTTTCCGGTCAAACAGTTACTCTCCCAGATCGAGAAACCACTCTATTTATATTTTTCAATCGCAAGTGCGACCTGAAACACACCTTGCGATGAGTGGGAGGATGTGACATGACAGGGTTGTCGCATACCCTAATCAAAGATAAATAACCCAAACTAGGCTAACAACAAATTAATGTAATTAGGGAAGTAAGGGGTCGATTGATGTGGTCGTTATATGTGACAACCCTCGCGAATGCGGAAAGATAAAACATACAAGCATGTGAAATAATATGCGGAAATACGTAGTTTTAAAAACTTTTATACATGCGAGTTAAATAAAACGAGGAGTGTCAAAATGTTACAACCTAAATACGGAAATACAACAAAGAGACGGGGTCTCTTAAAATGTTAGCAAAGAACAAGTGTTTAACAAACTAGCTAATATCGTCTAGAGGTGAAACTTCCAGGGACAACGCCCGCTAGCTCACACCCGAACCCCAAAATATCATATCCAAAAAGTCATCCAACGCAAGCAACCTGTTCATCCATGAAAAACATGAACGCCACAGTCAGTGGGGAGTAACTCCGGGTTCTCCCAGCCATATCACATCAAACGTACATATAAGGAAATACCAAAGTAAAATCATGCATATATAGATATACATGTGAGATACGATAAGGATAGATAGGCAATACGAGATATAGTGATAAGAGCATATGGTATACAAATCCGATTCCATCATGTTATTCAAAGACTCGGGAAAGACACTCTTAGGCAATCGAATACGCTCACTAGGGCTTACATCTCACCGTTAGCGGTATAAGATTGATAAGATTGAGACTCGACAGACAAACCAAGTCAAGTCATGTGATGATCACAATAAATCCAACATATTATCATCCATTCACGAACCAAGACAACGACGGTGTCCAATCATGCAATGACCATGAACAATATCATGAAATCACGCATTCAAAGACGACACAAGACGACAACTCTCACGGTAAATGAAACGCACTAGCATCGTGTACATGGCAAGTATGATTAACAGGCATCCACGGGATAAGCATTTCCCTGAACTCATACACGATGCTACATTTCGTATATGTAGACTAATTTCCTCGTGGTAGCACGACGATAATAATACGATCCTAGTCTAAACCTGGCCAGGATCTCGGAATAAACGTGTTCCGATTCGACATGCGATACACATTTCGCATCCAAGACTCGGTCTTACTTACAATAGACGCCGGGAGTACCCCAAATTCGGTAGATCCAATTCACGAAAGAGGCGGGGAAAAAAAAGAGCACAAGGGCCTATAACAAGCGGTACGCTACATGCAAATAACACCACCTCGCAAGTATACAACATTGGACGGCCGGGTCGATCAACGCATAGCGTTCAACTCCCAACAACGTCGTCGTATGCCCACTAACACATGCATTTAAGCAGTAGGATACCTCTCCGTTCCGACATTCCAGCCTTCCGAACGGGAAGGTAGCCAAGGGAATGAGAGTACAAAGCACAAGACAAAATAGTGCTCAAACCGTAACGTTTGTAAAAACCGACTCAAAGTGGGAACATACCAAAAACCGTCACAAAACATGAGAATAGGGAATCATATAAGTTAAATATGATAAACATGAGTCAATACATGATACATAAGCATTAGAACAAGTTTATGAAGCATAATGAATAAAAACATAGATCACCTCTCCAAAACAACGTTGTTTGGAAACCAACGAAAACAAGGGTCCAATTCAAACGGTCATAACTAGAGTTCTAGACATGGGAATGCAGAAATTCAAAGTGGAGGTGATAGCGTATCCTCTTACGGTTCCAACGAGATGTCACACGCCCAAAACAAGCAAGTAACGAAGGAGATATGATCATTTTACGAAAAGGGGTCAGTGCAGGAAAAGTTCTGTTGGCAGCGGGTGACGCGGCCTGCGTCCTACGACGCAGCCTGCGTCCCCCAACGCAGCCTGCGTCCTTCACGGGATTCAAGGACGAACAAAAATCAACATGTTATCAACAACAAAAACCTCATTTATCATTACAACTCATCAATTCTCATATCAATTAACAACTAACAACATCCATCAACAACAATACAAGTCATAAGCTTACTAACCATAATCTACATACGGTTTCTATCCTAGAAATCACATAAAACACGTAAATGATATCGAGTAACCCTTCACCGTTACCTTTAAGCGTCTCTACTAGTCGTCAAGCTCCTCTTCAATAAGGTAGTAGTCTTTGTCGGGATCTTGGAGGTCACCACCTACAAATGAATCATAAAAGATGAATGAAATTCATCTTGAGAAAGACGGGAAATTTGAAAAACGAGAAAGACGATGATTTTAACATCAATACGGATAGAGGAAGGTAAGGGGAGAAGAATGAGACGAACTTACGTGAATTCTATCGAGTAACGAATGAACTACGATGAATCAAAGATCGGAAAAAGCTAAGGAGGCAAGGTTTGAGTTTTCTTAAAGAGGAAGGAATGTGTTTGTGAGTTTGAGTAGGAAATTAGGTTAAGGAGTATGAGTATAAGTAAGGAAAAAGTCAACCAAAAGTCAAACTCGCCTTAAGACGGAATTCTCATGGAATCTCGCGGAAATTCCAAATACGAACTCGGAAATTCTAAATTCGACTCGAAACTTAAAATTCTTAATTAAAACTTAAAATTACTGAAAAGATTTCGTAAAATATTTCTACTAGAAAAATAGGGTACATTTCCGGGTGTTACATTATACACCAAAAATAAAACCTAAGTCTACTAACTAAGAAGATAGCGGAAGTAGGGTCGATCTCCACAGGGAGGAAACTAACTAACTGAAATCTAAATCTGCTATTAACAATCTGGGGGGTTTTGAAATGGTTTTAAACTAAACTAAATAAGATTAAAGGAAGAGAAATAAAAGTAGAAATTAATATGAAATAAATCAGATAAAGGAAGAATATGCTAGGATTCGGTCCACTGCAATATTGGCATCTACGGGTCAACTAAGTCAGTCAATCTATCAATGAGAAGAGCAATGGTTTTCTCCTTTCGGTCTCAAACCACCCTAGGGATTTTCCTAATTAACTTTCGCCCTCTTAGGAGTCACCTATCAATTCTAAGCAAGCCTTCCCTTCCAATCTTTCGATCCAGGTCGGGGTTAACTACCTAGCCAGTCTCCTGCGTGCACTCATTCGACTAAACCTCAATTAAATTGCTTAAACTGATTCTCATATTCAAGACGAACTAAAATAATCTATCCTAACATGCCTCTACTACAGTTTCCCTCATCCCAACATACAAGAGAATTAGCTACTCATGTTATCAACGATGCTAACAAAGACGATTGAACATATGACGATAGACATAATAAAACCGTAATTAACAAGCATGACAATAACAACGCAGTAGTTAAGAAGAGTAAACACTAATTAAAACAAAGGTTAAGAATAAAAGAGAGAAAGGAAGTTTACAATCTTAGCAATCCGGCGTAAAGAACAATCCACGACGATAACCCGAATGTAAACTAAAGAAAGAAGAGAGTTCAGAAACTAGAAGCTAAGTGGTGATGATCATGGATCACCCCATGATAATCTAATGACGAAAATAAGAGTCTTAAATAAGCATAACACGACTCTAAACCCTAATTAAGCTATGGACTTAAGGCCCATGATAGATTCTACTCGATCGAGGGAAAATACCCTTCGATCGAGGACTTTATTGGAGGAAATCACTCGATCGAGTAACAATTCTACTCGATCGAGCAACTTTTCAGCAGCAACCACTCGATCGAGCACATGACAGCTCGATCGAGCAACTCTTCACTTCAACTCTCCTCGATCAACCAAATATATAGTCGATCGAGGTCTTTTGGCTTATCGTGCAGTGTTGGACATGACATTGGACTTGATTGCGAGCGGTTTCACGCTTTCCCATGCAAGTTCTTCTGTTCCGTTCCCTCCATTCTCCTAAATGCATGCAAAGTGGACTGTTTTGGCTCGGTTTTCGCTACTACGAAGCTTGTACCTACAAAGTGGTAATGAAAGTACAAAGTAGCCAAATAGGGGCATATGGTGATATAATATCACCTAAATGACATAGAAATGCGTGCATAAATGGACTAAAAAGTCTATATAAAATACACGCATCATCGATCTCGGGGAGACGGGAGATACTTGTGAGTAGTTATGGTTAGAACTCTATCTTGTACGATTGGCAAATGTTTGTCACTAATTAATAAATGCTATAATAAAAATGATAACAATACAATAAAGAAAAGGATCTAGGGATAAGGGTTCACATGCTAATCAATTTAAAAGAAAAGTTGATTACGGGTTTAGAAAAATCATAGTTGTCCAAGTCTTTAAATGGTATATTCCTTTCGGATTCATACCGACTTTTTAACGGGTCCTAACGTCTTTTCAGCCGTGCTAGGTCATTAAACTATTCTTGCCAGTCCTTTAATTTTCATATCGACTCTCACCCTTGTGACGGAAATTGACAAGTATAAACAATTGATTAAGGCCTTAAATCAAAGTTTATCATGAGAATCAAACAAGAAATAGAGACAACTAAAACAATTCTACCCGGAATCAATTTATACTTATAAATTAATTAGACATGTTAACCCTTCCCCTAGAACAAAGATTACTTATGCATGATTAACAATGAAAGGGAAACTAAGATTATAAAAATAAGAATGGTAAACATGATAAAGGAAATACTAAAAGAAAATGAAACTATAATGTAAAAACAAGAATAAGGATTACCGGAAAGGATGAGCAAAGATTGAAATGGAATAGGAACTTGAATAGGAAAATGCAAATCCGGAAACTAGAATTCCAATTACATGTAGAACAATTACAATTGAAGGAAACTTAGAACTAAACTAGACTAGAGAAAACTATATCTAAAACTAAAACTACAAAATGGAGAAAGAGAGAAAAAACTAAACTAAAGACGCTAAAAATGTGAAATGGAGGCTAGGGTTTTTTAATTCTAATCTAGGGTTGTGTAAAGAGAGAAGTGTGTTGAGATGTGGTGGCTGAGGCACTCTTATATAGCAGTCGGTTTCGTGGGGAAGGGGTCATACATTAAACATATAGGACAAAATAAAGGAAGTCGAAGCAAAAGCTCGGATCAGCAAACATACCCGATCGGGTACACTACTTACCCGATCGGGTATGTAGTAATCTAGATGCTTTGACTTTCGTTTCATCTCCCTTGGCCTATGACTTGACTTTCATTATCCCCCTTGACCTTTTGAGTCGGGTTTGTTGATAGGGTTTGATGTAAAATGATGATTTCTTCGCCTAACTGATCGATCTTCTGACAACTGTGAAATCGTCTTTGCTTCTTCTTTCTTTTGAATCAGTGAACCTTCTTGAAATACCTTTGACTTGGTCAAGCTTGCTTCTTCAAATCGTCGGGTTCTAGGCAAATGCTCGGGAATATAGAAAAGGGCGTAGAAACGTCACTTTCCCTACAAAACAGGTTAGAACATAGGAATTCGCCTAGAAGACGATATTAGCTCATAAAATGGCTTAACAAAGCACAAATGACATACATAACCGAGCTAAA
>JAIUZE010026652.1:0-10679 GCA_022085475.1 Heliosperma pusillum | reverse complement strand
TTATTTTATTTTCTTTGTACATAAATCGTATTTATCTTTCATAATCGTCTTGTTCTTGGCTTTGATCCCTAATAATTCAATATTAGTGGGTTTTCGTATTTGAAACAAATTTGGGTTTTAGAGGTTCGATTCGTTCATATCAAATCATGGGATTCATTGTTGATATAAATTAGAGTAATTAATATGCTAAATCACTTTTACTTGAGTCATAGTTCAATAATTAATAATAAATACACAAAAGAACATTAACCGCTTGTCATTCTAACTTCACAGTTAGAATTAAACTCAAGAACAGACGGACCAAGTGTTGCGCCTCTTCCAGAGGACGCAGCTGTGTTGCGCCTGTTCTGGGTTGATTTATGCCCCTGAACTTCTTTTTTCGCCTTGACATAGCTTTAATTACGTATATAATTAACTATTAATCGTATTATCGCTTCTAATCTGCCTTTTATTTCAAAACTTTTTCTTTGCTTCAAAATTCCATTTTGAACGTATTTCTGACATAGATCATGTAATCCAATGTAATCTCATTTAATCATTGTATTGTATGATTTTCTACCTTTCTTTCATGTGTAATTCAATCAAAAATTCTAATTTCCACATAATTGAGTGCTAATTACATGTTCACCGATATAGTCTAATTCACATGTTAGGATTAAAACGTTGGATGTTGTATTCTATACACACAATCAATGACATATCAAATACAAACAATTTCCTTAATCATTAGTAGAGGCCGCTATCGAGGCGGGCGGGATTAGGTGTTTGATTAAAGAGCTTCCTAATACGTACCCTCACCCCTTACTCCAAATCTCTGTGAACATCCATGTTCATTGGCATCCACGAGTGTGCTAAGGGTAACGAGTTCTTAGTGTTCATGTCATCACTTTATGTCTTGACATGGCATAAGGTATTCGAACGGTTCCAATTTTCCATAAAAATTGGTGGCGACTCCACAAATGCGTATCACTACACTTGTCCCTTGTTTCCATCCTGTGGTTCCTCACCAGGCCGTGTACCATAGAGGTGCAGCAACATCTTCGTCCCTTAAAAGAGGCGCGACAAATTATGTGCCGGTTCTAAGGAGGTTTTCCCCTGTAAGAAGAATATGCGTTATTGCGGATTATGAGGGGAAGGGATAAAGTTTATATTATTAAATAAAAATTTATTTTTCGCATCGAACTCTAAGCATGATAAAATATTACTTGACGGTTTCCAGAATATTATGTCTTAGAACAAGACGGGATCCTGTAAAGGGACACAATTTTTGACCCGGACTCCGAATCGACTCTAATTAAATGTCAAAACGAGCATATTGGCACGATGACAATAAAAGCGGTGACAAAAATGTTTGATATATCGTTTATTAACCGATTTAAGAAACGTCATAAACCGCGACATAAAACTAACAAGTACGTCCAATCATCATCTTGAGGCTTTTGGGAGGTGCAGAAAGTTATCTACAGCGTGATGAGCGAATCAAGGCACTGGCGTACATATGATGGCGTGGCAAGCGTGAATGCCATTTTAAATGATGATGCGATGGTTTTAATATGTGCTAAAGACCTTAAACCACGATTTTGGTTCATTAAACGACGTTATAACATGTTATGGTTTATTAATCAACGTTAAAATGTGTTATTGGTTCATTAACGAGTGAACAATGAGATAGGAGGTGATGAAAAGTGGTATGTAGTATCGAGTATTATTAATAAGTCGCCTTGAAAGGTAGTATGAAGAATATAAATCAGAAGTAGGTTATGAATGAAACGTTTTGTTAGGGAGCAAACTAATGCCTACATCGATAGAATAAAGGAGAAACCAGATCTTTAGTGTGCACAAAATATAATAGTACGAGAATTTTTGGGAAGGAGCCAAAGAGTAAATCCGTGAGGGCTTGGCCCAAAGCTGAAAATATCGTACTATTATGGATCGTGGACACCAGTGCAGTAGGGGTCCAACAGAAGGATACCAACGCTTCCGCACAACAAGTGATATCAGAGTCTAAGCTGAACACTTGGACCTAGGCCCTACAATGTAAAAATGGTGAAACTTGGAGAACGGGTCTGATAGCCTTAGCGAGTCATGGACGCATGAGCTCGATCTAGAAGACTATTTGCAAATCTCAAGTCCATTGGAGGTACAATAGTGATGCATCGAGCCAAGATTTGATGGTGACGTACACTTTAAGGCATGACATTCCTAGCTCATGGAGGTTGATCCTTGAGCAAGCCCAGTCCATGGCATAATTAATGAACGACGGCATAGGTCTTGTCGGACAAAGACCATATGTATACTAGAACTGCTGATTAGGTGAACCCTTATCAGGTCGCTTGCCATAGTTCTAGTGGGTCTTTTCCAAGTTGTATGCCATAGACCATTGTGTTCTAGGATTTCTAAAGTGGGAAGACCCAATTCAGGTATATTAGAGGCAGAAGAGTTTGTTATGCATGTGTAGCACAATCCCAAGTGGGACACATTGACATGAAAGACCAATAGCATGTGATGGCACTCAGCTTACTAGGCGGTGACATGTTGTAACACCCCATGAGGATGAGATTGTCCTACATCGGAAAAATAAGAGGCGTGTGATATGTTTTATAAAGGATTATACCCACCATTTAGTAATAAGGCCTTGTGCTTTTGGTTTTAAGTGAGGAAAAATAAGGCTTAAAGGTACACATCGCATCTTCTTGGGGTTATGTTACGACAGTGTAGAGTTGGGATGTAACTGCCACCATATGGTGAACCTATGGTCAAGAGTACCCGGGTCACCCACTTAGCGAGGGAAGATTCTAGACTTGGTTGCGGTCAGATTTAAGGCACCATGAGGACGTTGTGCTCTTTAAGTGGGAGAGTTTGTAACACCCCATGAGTATGAGATTATCCCACATCGAAAGATAAGAGGCGTATGATATCTTTATAAAGGATTCCACCCACCACTTTGTAACAAGGCATTTTGCTTTTGGGTTTAAGTGAGGAAAAATAAGGCCCAAAGCTACACATCCTATCTTAATGGGGTTGTGTTACGATGGTGGAGGGTTGGGTTGTTATTGTATTACCCCGCCTTACCCGGGAGCCTTTAGACAAGACCTTCCCGAGCAAGCGGAGGGGTTACGCTCCGGTTTCCTGAGGTAGGATGTACTAAAATTGAGTCTCAAAAACAATTAAGCATTATTTAAGATGAAAATTCCAACAAAGGTTTACAAATCCAATTCCGACTACAAAACCAAAAGTACAACTACAGTCTTATAAGTCCAAATCTAATGACAAGACCAGGAAAGAATGATGAGCTAGATTTCACGATACAATCATGTGCAAAGTCCCTCATGTCATCATAGGTATTTAATTATAAGACCTGCTTAACACCTACTCGGGATACGCCGAAAATATCGTATGGGCAACAGTAGTTAAAATAAACAACAACATTATGTTTACATGTAAATAATCAATCCATATGCAATCACAATAGCATTGTCAAACATTTAGCGCACCATGGTGCCATCAAAGAGCACATTGTACAACCAATCGCGGTGCCATAAATAAGCACATTGTCGTGTCCACGGCACGCCGTAGACATAATGGGCTCTACCACAGCAGATCACCCCCAGACCCAGGTCATAACCACGTGCATTGTCTTCTCCTTGGCGGAAACCATAAGGAGCGACCCACAGAGTATATGGAGCTGGTTGACACGTCATATATTTATAGGATTTTACCCTTTTAGCTCGTATTTATATGCTAATTACACTATTTATAATGATTTTATAGGCTAATATCGTTCTATAGATGCTTTTGGTGTTTTATTGCGGTTTTTAGGAAAAGAAGCGGTTTTGCTGCTTTTCCTACCATTTTAGCATCAATTGCGAAGAACGATTTTATTCGGGAAAGCGTAGGCCAAGCTAGGGGCATTTCAGTAATTTCACGTTGTCCCAAGGAAGAAGAAACAGGAACAAAATTCATCCCAAGCAAGAAAATGGTGTCAAAGTGAAGTTAAGAGGAAGAGCATGCAACCCCTAATGGTGTCCCCTATCCATTAGGGTCAACACTATTGCATTGACTTGGGGAATTTAAGCTCAAAAGATATTTAGCTACGTCTCCTTTTGGGGTTAGCAACCCTGACCTCATTGGGTTGCAGATCTCACAAGGGAAGCCACAAAATAAGAGGAGTTTGTTTGTTCTTATTCTTATTCCATCATTTAGGTAATTCTTAACCTTTATTTTTATTTCCATTTCAATCTCTATATACTAAAAGAATAAGTCTCTAGAACGTTTTCCCCTCCAAAGACCCCGCTTCTACTTAAATAAGGAAATAATTAAGAATGAGAAAATCAATGAAAATATATGACTAAATTGGCAACTCATTAATAAAAAAAATGACAAACAATTATTTTCATAAAAATAAGTTCAATTTTTTTTTATAAAATGAAAATAAGTTGAAATTTTTGATAAATTGATATCATTATTTTTCTGCAAAAACTTACGTATTTTCAACTAAATACACATTTTATAACATTATTATCTTTAACAATTTTGCAGTTTTAAATTATTTTTTCAATTAGAAATACAAGGATAAGAAAAGCGAATAATTAATAGATTTTTTATCTAAAATTTGTAAATTAAAAGTAACAATCTCCATATGACGTGCAGTGCACGGGATCTATACTAGTCTCCTATCTACTAAAAGATTAAACCCCCTTGAAAATTTTCCCTCCAAATGCTAAATTTAAATAAGGAAAATATATCATTGGTAATAAATGTCTATTATATATTAATCATACAAATTAATTGCAAATCATAATAAATAGTTACAAACATTATCCAACAAAAAAACACTTTTGGTGAAAATAATTTGAGTAAATAAAATTATAAAACTGATATCCTTCGCTTCGTGATACTGAAAAAAAAAATCACTAAAATACTCATCTCATAACACCGCCAACTCTTTTTTAGTTTTCCAATTTCAATTTAATCTCTCAAATCAATATACAACAATGAGAAATGCGAAAATCAATTGAAATGCATAAATAATGTACAACCCAAAAACTTGAGAATCTATGTATACCGTGCAAAAGTTGCACTGGTCTATTCTAGTTTAGTATTGAGTATGTTAGGATTGCCATCTCAATTAGTTTACAACCTCTTATACCATTGTTTCAATTTTAGTTTTTATCATTAGCATTTGTGTTGTTATTATGTTAGCATTTACAAAAATCCATGTTTGATTATCCAATTAGCATCATGAGTGAGTAGGTTATTTATCTAGGGCGTGGGAAGCTAAGCAAGTAAGTTTACTTTTATTATAATTGGGTAAGAAGCATCCTTGTTATTGCCTCTATCACATGCTCGTATTTATCTATGATCTTAAATTCTTTATTATAAGCTTGGATTAATATGTTGATTCATTTCCTTAGAACGAAAGTATGGAAAATAATGAGACTTTGCATGTTGCAATAGACCGACCTAGTAAGTGCGAGAGCCCGCTAGGACCCGTTCTATGGTACATTATTAATCCCGAAAAGGAAGTACTAATAGGCCTAGGTGATACTTGTTTGCTTAAAACCCCAATTTAATAATTTTATGCTAAATTACTTAGGCTCACCCATTTCCTTAGATTCTGTCTTAATATTGTTATCATCTTATTGAACATTAGTTTAAGGAACAAAACCAATCAAATATTCGACACCTCGATAAAATTCTACTCATACCATGTCATTTTGCACTCTCGTCTACCTGTGATCGACCCCTTATTCACTAACTAAATTCATTTGTTTGTTAGCTATGCCTAGGGTAATTATCTTTGATTGGGTACGTGATAAGCATGTCGAATTTTGGCGTCATTGTCGGGGAGCCTTGTTTGTTTGCTTTTTGAATTGTTAAATTTTATATTGCTTATTGTCTTAGGGAACACTTGTTTCTTCAGACCCATCTCACAATCGTGTTGTAATTTCTTTTTGTTATGCCAAGGTCTTCCCGACTCGATGCACCACTTCCTTTTGATCCGGAACCTGAGAGGATTTTGCGTAGGAGACAAAACTATTTTAGCGAGATCTCACAAGCTTCTAACCTTTCTAGTTTAGAGCGCATTAAAGAAACCTACCACGGTTGTTTTCCTGACCTTGAGGAGGAAGATTGTTCTACAACACCACTTTTACGTCCCTTACCAAAAACACCACCTCTACAAAAAAAGAATGGTACGTTTATCTGATCCTTCCAAACCCATCACCGAGACACTAACTAGGTGTATTTCTACTCCTCAAATAACCGCTAGAAACTTCAAAATTAAACCCACTTTCATAAGCCTTATTGAAAGAAGTCAATTTAGTGGTATTGCCACGAAATACCCTAACTTAAATATCCAAAACTTTTGTGACTATTGTTCCACAATAATACCAAAAAAGAGTCACACAAGAACAAATTAGGGAGATGTTGTTCCCTTTTTTCATTGAGTGGGAAGGTTAAACTTCGGATAAATAACCTTGATAGGGTAGCACTAGGCATTATGGATTGGGATGGTTTGGCTCTTGCCCTTCTACCAAAAATATTTCTCACCGGAAAAATTGTCCTCTCAAGAAGTCAAATCACCGGTTTTTGACAATTGGCCATGAAAGTTTCTATGAAGCTTGGGAGAGGTAAAAGGAATTACAAAGAGAGTGTCCTCACTATGGGTTGGACTTATGGTTCATTGCCATTAAATTCTACAATGGATGTTGTGGAGAATCCCTTCGTATCTATGGCCACCCACGACTCTGTATATAGCAATTCTCAAGCTATGCTCTTAAAACTAAGCAAGAGGATCTCGTTGTGGCTCTTCTTCAAACTTAGGTACCCATTCTCCAACAACTAGTTGAAGGTATCCATGTACCAAAACCTTCTCAAAACCGTCATCGGGTTAATGTGACTAGCCACGTGATTGTGAGACATGTGGAGTTGGAGAGCATGGTGCCCAAGAGTGTAGGGCTGCAATTGAGCAAGTAAATGCTTACCGAAACTACACGCAAGGTAACACCTTCTCAAATTTTTAAAATAAAAATACCAAAAATCACCTCTACCTGTCTTACAAAAGCAACAAAGTCCAAAATCCACCACACCAAAACCAAAATCAAACATTTGTCCCACAACAACAAAGACAATACAACCCACCTGGATTCCAACATCAAAATCAAAAACTGCAATTCCAGCAACAGAGTTTCAACCAGAACTTCTCACAACAGCAAAACCCACCACCTCAAAACGAAGGCCAAGCCTCTTTTTTCTTAACCTAGTGAGCCAAGTATAATCAAACTTGAAGCTTTGATCTTTCAAATGGCTTAAAAACAAGACACAATGATGGCCCAATTCCAAAGAAGTGATCAAGCAAAAGATGCCACCATAAAAATGTTAGAAACCCAAATGGCTCAACTCACTTCTTCTAATGCCTAAAAGAAATCTAGTCAATTACCGACACATGGTGAGCAACCAAGAGATAACACCAATGCCATCACTTTGAGAAGTAGTGCCAGTGATGTTGAGCCACCAATTCCAATAAACAATGTGTAGATACCTCAGTTCTACACCTTCCGCCAACCACCCAGGGATGATTGGGCCGCATGTTTGGTATGCGAAAAAATTTATGACAGTTCATAAGTTTATCGTCAAGTGATAGCTCAAATACTTGTGTCTACCCCTTGGTCGTCTTCTACGTGCCGATACGGTCGTTTTGACAGTCATTAGAGTTTATTTGGAGTCCGCGTCAAAAACCGCTTCATTTTCTATAAACCGTCTTTTAAAACCGGGTCTGAACGCTCGAGAATATTCCGGATATTTTAATATTTCAAAACTTATCCTTTTTGGTAAAATATATCCGTATTTTATTTAGAAAGAATTCGAGATCTACCGCAACTCCATAAAAGAAACGCGGAAGTATTTCTTTCAAAGGAGGAAACTGCTTGGGAAATGACGCAGCAGGTGATGCGCCTCTTCCAAGAGTCGCAGTGCATGTTGTGCCTCTTCCATAGGCTGTTTTGCATGTTTCCGGAATATTTTCTAGATTTCTTTCCGTGTTCGAGTTATTCCAAAACTCTTACTATTTTCTGTTATAAAAGAAGAGCTCCGTTCTCACTTTTAAGGCATGCGAGTGTTCTGTCCCCTCTCTTCTCTCTTTTCATTGTAGACCTTGCTCTAAGCGTTTTGACATCTACGTGCTTGATTAATCGACCATGTAAGCTCAGATCCTTCTGGGTACTCGTCCCGATTTGCATGATTGACCAATTTGACCAACTACACTTAATCAATTTAATCGATTTTTCGATCCTCTAACGAGGGCACTTTCTTTACATTCGAGTCGAGCTATCACTAAAATGCAACTTAGTTAATCTCGTTTCGTCAAACATGTAAGTCTGAGGGTGTAATAATTCCATCTTTTGTATTTTATTTTGTACTTTATTTAATTCATGTAAGATTCATGTCGGATTTATGTCAAACCTTTTTTAAATCACCTTTTTCATATTTAGATAATTCGTTTTTGATCCCTAATAATTCAATATTAGCGAGTTTTAGTCCCTAGATCAAGATTGTGTCTTTAGAGGTTAGATCTGTTCATATCTAGTCTTTAAATTCGTCTTTGATATAATTTAGTGCAAATTAATCTATTAAATCATTGTTATTCGACTTATAGATCGATAATAAGCCGTAAAATCACCAACGAACACTAACTGATCGCGATTCTTGCTTCATAGCCAGAACCCACCCTTAGAACAGATGTGGGGGTTGATGTGCCTCTTCCAAAGGACGCATCATCTGCTGCTCCTGTTCTGGGTTGGATTATGTCTATGATCTTCCCTTATCATCTCGACGTAGCCTTAATTACTAATTAATCGACTATTAATTCTAGTATCGCTGCTAATCTATTCTTTTAATCGTTTATTCTTTTCCTTTTCTTTAAATATTTCTTTTAGGTATATTTCCGACATAAATCCCGAGATCCTTTGTGATCTTTGTAATTCTTTTGTAATTTTATCTAGTCATTAATTATTGCAACGATTGTATGTTTAATTGTCTTCTCACATGTAATCAATCTAATCCTTATTTCGACATAATTGATTGCTAAACTACATGTTCAACGACATAGTCTAAGCTCACATGCTAGGATTAAAACGTGGATGTTGCATAGCATGCATATAACCGACAACATATCGAGTACAGAAGAGTTTCCCTAATCATTAGGCCGCTATCGAGGCGGGCGGGATTAGGTGTTCGATTAAAAAAACTTCCTAATGCGTACCCTCACCCCTTACTCCAGATCTCCGTGAGCATCCGTGTTCATTGGCATCCACGAGAGTCATTCTAGACATAGAATGCTAAGGGTAACGAGTTCTTAGTGTTCATATCATTACTTTGTATCTTGTCATGGCATAAAGTATTCGAACGGTTCCAACTTCCCACAAAAGTTGGTGGCGACTCCACAAATGCGTATTTCTACACGTGTCCTTTCTCAAGCGCGATTGACCATGGTTCCTCACGCCACAGCCAGGCACGTGGTCGTGAATCCGTGTATCACACAATAGTGAAGAGGATGCCACCAAGACCAAGGAGAGATCAAAAAAGGTTGATGAGCAAAACAATAAAGTGGAGGATGCTCCTCCAAATAAGGATGATCAAATGAAAGAGCTAATAAAGATCCAATTGCCATTCCAACATAGTTTGGCAAGGGTAAGAAAGGAAACTCAATTCAATAAATTTATGGAAGTGGCGAAGAATTTGCAGGTAACTTTTCCCTTTAATGAATTAATTACCCAAATCCCTTCTTACAATAAGTTCATGAAGGACATTTTAACTAAGAAAAGGACCTTTGATGATGTTGAAATAATTGCATTCACTGAAGAGTGTTGTTGTGACACCCTCAAATTTGCGGAAAGAAAAAAAAATAATTTAAATAAATAAAAGATGAGAATACGTTTCTAATAGGTTCACTTTAGTGAAAATCGGTAAATTTTAAAACCGGAACCTATCATTAAATATATTCATCAAAACGAAGGTGTCTTAGAGAAAAAAGGTTCATAACAAAAAGGAAATAATATTATACATAAGAAGTATCCAAACGGGAGACATATATCCCGTATAAATACGGAAATAAAAGAGTGTATTAAAATATACAATCCTAAGAACCGAATATAGGTCCAAGGTAATACTTCACGCGCGAGCTCGTCAATGTACCCAAGTATGCATCACAAACCTGCCAACCGCATTAAATATAAACACGGAAGCCACAGTCAGTGGAGAGTAACTCCGAGTTCTCCCAGCCACGAAATGTCGAGTTTAATTAAACATGAATAACATAAAAGCAATGTATATGGAAAAATACAAAACCTTAACATATATGATATGCTTTTCATGTTATGAAACAATTAACTAACATATAACCTATCATATGAAGGCTAAGCTACTCATGCAAGCTATCATGTGAATCGGTTAACAATCTATACAACGAGGTAGGGAAGCTGGTATGCTAGCTCAGAGGTTACCTTTAAAACATGGCCATGATACACTCAACCCTAATCATACAAAATATCATGTGAATCAGTTAACAACCGGTAATCCAAACTCTATCAACCTTAGCCGGCTTGCATCTCACCTTCTAAGATTCATAGAATCATCAAAAATGAAAGACCAATACGTCTAGAAACAGGCATAAGTTCTTA
>JAIUZE010026648.1:13004-142066 GCA_022085475.1 Heliosperma pusillum | reverse complement strand
AATGTAAATAGATTTATTTTGTAATTTTGAAAATGTAATTTAAGAAGACTAAAGATGGAGATCGGATGCTCACTCCCGCTACATGGACCAAGATGAGACAAAGTCAAGCTTCTCGGGTCCCTTAGGATGGATTCCAAACTTGTATTTACTGTTCATTTTGGTAGATAGGCCACACTAGGACCGTTGTAATAGTTTACGTATTTTTCATTTTTTGTTTTTCATTCACATGTTAAATAATTGCATCATATTCCGCCTAAACCAAACCACCTAAATTGCATGAAAAATGATTCATATAGTTTGAATTTTCATCATAGACATACAGATGTCACTCGTTCATAGGGCCATCACCTTAGTCTAAATCATTCACGAAATGCTAGAAATTTGTTCACTTAAAATGAATTCAATTTAAGATGATGGGATCTTCCTCTAAAATGAAAATTGAGATTAGTCTTTATAGGAAAAACTACTATGAACCCCTTCTTCGTCGGAAGTCATAATATAACCCCTTCTACGTTGGGTAAGTAGTGAGTGTTGACCTATTTTACCTCAACATTGTAGTCCGAGTAATATCTCGGGATTATAATGGACTAAAGATAGAATTTACAGAAATTTATCGACCGAGAATTCTAAAGGTAGAATTAGCCAAGAGGTTGGCTTATCAATTTACAGAAATTTAGTCTTGGGATCATTTATATAATTCTTGAGGGAGGTCAATTGTATAAATGAATGAGTCATCGCATTAAACATTTTTTTGCATTAAGACTTAATTTTAAAACGATGAAACTTATCATAATTTTTCTTCTTTTCACAGTTTCTTGAATCCGTTATATAAAGATATAACTGCAAAAATAACAAATGGCTGGACGTACAGACGACCCAATGCCAAGTGCTACACTCGCTCACGAGTCCTGGCTAAAGATATTTATGGACAACATGAATCAGTCCACGCGACTGAAGAATGATGGGTCAAACTTTGCGGACTGGGAGGCGGCATTACGGAATGCTGCCATTGCTGACGGTAAGCTCAAGTACTTGACTGAGCCACTACCGACTACCCCAGGCCCCAATGCAGGAGCCAATGCATCACTTGCTTATAGTGATTTCGTAATGGAGGCGGGTGCGATAAAGAACGTACTCATCTTTTCAATGGAATCCAATTTGCAGAGGCGATTCATAGCTCAGGGTGCAAACAAGATTTTCACCACTCTCTCTAACGAGTTCTCGAAAGCTCCGAGGATCGTTAGCTATGAGTATACATGTCGCTTCTTTGAAGCGAAACTTCAGAAGGGCCAAGCGGTTAGCCCACACATTCTTGCTATGATCGAGAATGTCGAGAAGCTGGAGGCTCTTGGTTGTAAAATCGATGAGACGATCATTATTGATCGACTGCTTCATTCACTTCATGATGGTTTTGCCCTTTTCAGGGCAAATTACTATATGAATGATATGAAGAAAAGTCTTCATCAGCTCCACTCACTTCTCGTACAGACCAAGAGTGATCTGAAATTGAGTGGGAGCGTGAAACAAGACGTTCTCATGATTAACAACAAGGGTAGGGGTAAGGGCAAGGCTCAAGCTGACCTAGATGTAGGGAAGCCAAAGTTCAAAAAGCCAGGAAAGGTCAAGAGTGGGCCTGGTGAGACTAGCGGTAGCTCACAAGGCAAGACAAAGAGCAAAGATAACGTGGAGTGCCACCATTGCCACAAGTCTGGGCATTGGAGGCGGAACTGCTCCGTGTATGCTGAAGACGTAAAATCAGGCCGCGTCACTCCTGTTGGTACGTCATCTTTTATTCATATGATTGAGATTAACCATGCAAGTTTCGGAACTTGGGTACTAGATACTGGTTGTGGTTCTCATCTGTGCAATCATTTGCAGGGCCTAAGAAGCATCACAACTCTCGCAAAGGGTGATGTGGACATGCGGGTGGGGAATGGAGCTATAGTTGCTGCCGTTTCAGTGGGAACATATGTAATCCAACTCCCTAGTGGTTTTGAGTTATTACTGAATAATTGTTACTATGTACCCAGTTTGTCGAAAAACATTATTTCAGTTTCCGTACTTGATAAGGACGGATTTTCGTTTGTAATAAAGGATAATAGCTGTATTTTCTCTTTAAACGATATGATTTATGGTAAAGCTGTTTCCATGAATGGAATATATGTTTTAGATCAAACCACAGAAATAATGCATGTGAGTAATAAGAAAGCAAAGCTATGTGACAAAGATCAAACCTATCTATGGCATTGCCGTATGGGACACATAAATGAAAAACGCGTGAAAAAGCTCATTGATAATGGGACTATCTCCCCATTTGACTATGAATCTTTTGGCACGTGTGAATCATGTCTCATAGGCAAAATGACTCGAATTTCCTTCAAAGGTGTTTGAATGCGCGCTGCTGACCTATTAGGACTCATACATACTGATGTGTGTGGACCTATGTCAATCAACGCTAGAGATGGCTATAGGTATTTTATCACTTTCACGGACGATTTGAGTAGATATGGTTATGTCTACTTAATGAAGCATAAAAGTGAGTCCTTTGACAAGTTCAAGTAATTCCAGAATAAGTTTGAAAACCAACTGGATAGAAACATTAAAGCACTACGTTCAGATCGTGGTGGCGAATATCTTTCGAATGAGTTTGATCAACACCTCAAAGACTGTGGTGTAGTACTACAGTTAACTCCACCTGGAACACCACAATTGAATGGTGTGTCCGAACGGAGAACTCGAACATTGCTTGATATGGTTCGATCCATGATGAGTCACACGGTTGTGCCTGACTCATTATGGGGATATGCTCTATTGTCAGCTGCTCTAATACTTAACCGAAATCCGTCTAAAGCTGTAGACAAGACTCCATATGAATTATGGAAGGGAACGGTCCCTAACTTGTCCTTTATTCGGGTTTGGGGCTGCGAGGCTTATGTCAAGTGGAGACCTGACGATAAGCTCGGCCCACGATCGGTCAAGACATACTTTATTGGTTATCCCAAAGGGATGTTTGGTCATTACTTTTACTCGCCTACCGAACATCGAGTTTTTGTTGCGGCTAGTGCGACGTTCTTAGAGAAAGAATTTCTCGAGAATAGGACAAGTAATGGAACCTTCGATCTGTCGGAGATTCCATAACCAACAACCGAGCTACCAATGGAGGAAACTGTTCCTTCATCATCGGCTGCGGTAAATATTCCTGAGGAACCCAGGAGGTCGGGTAGAGTCTCCATTCCTCCAGACAGATACATTGGTATGGTCGAGGAGAATGGGAGAGCTGACGTTTTACTCCTAGAGAGTAACGAACCCGCTACCTATAAAGGTGCCATGACCTGTTCCGACTCTAAGCTATGGCTTGAAGCCATGCAATCCGAGATGGACTCTATGTATGAGAATAACGTATGGGATCTAGTTGACTTACCTGATAAGGTTCGGCCTCTTCAGTGCAAATGGCTTTATAAAATAAAGCATTTTGTAGAAGGACAACCAGATACATACAAGGCACGACTAGTGGCAAAGGGTTTCACTCAAGTGCAAGGATTGCACTATGATGAAATTTTTGCACCCGTAGTTATGTTGCGTTCCATTCGGATAATCTTAGCGATTGCTGCTTTTCATGACTATGAAATTTGGCAGATGGATGTGAAAACCGCCTTCTTAAACGGTTATTTGGAGGAGGAGTTTTACATGGTACAACCCGAAGGTTTCATTGATCCTAAAAATCCTAAGAAGGTATGCAAGCTTAAGCGTTCCATCTATGGACTTAAGCAGGCTTCTCGGAGTTGGAATCATCGTTTCGACCAGGTGATAAAAGAGAATTGATTTACTCGATCGGTCGAGGAACCATGCTTATATATCAAGTCGAGTGGGAGCAAGATTGTCTTCTTAATATTGTATGTTGATGACATACTCTTGATTGGGAATGACATACCTCTCTTAACTTCGGTAAAAGTTTGGTTAAAGAACCATTTCCAGATGAAAGATCTGGGTGAAGCACAAAAAATTTTGGGGATCCGTATCTACAGAGATAGATCACGACGGATGTTATCCCTCAGTCAGGAGTCTTATATAGATAAGATTCTTGAGAGGTTCAGCATGACCAACTCCAAGAAGGGGAACCTTCCCATGGTCTCTGGGATGCATTTGAGTAAAGCTCAGGCACCAAAGACATCGGAAGTGGTCGAGCGCATGAGTCGGATTCCTTATGCATCAGCTATAGGATCGATCATGTATGCCATGATATGCACACGTCCAGACGTGGCATATGCATTGAGTATGACAAGTTGTTACCAAGGCAATCCAGGTGAAACACACTGGATAGCTGTTAAGAATATTCTTAAGTACCTACGGAGGACTAAGGATTGGGTATTGACTTATGGAGGTGACACTGAGCTATGCGCAACCGGTTACGCAGATGCTAGCTTCCAAACGGATCGAGATGACTCGAAATCTCAGTCTGGATTCGTGTTTACTCTTAATGGCGCTGCGGTCAGCTGGAAAAGCTCCAAACAAAATGTTATAGCAGATTCTACGACTGAGTTCGAGTACTATGCCGCTTCAGAGGCTGCGAAGGAAGCTATATGCATGCGTTAGTTCTTACAGGGACTAACCGTAGTTCCTAGTTCGGATGACCCGATCACCATCTATTGTGATAATAATGGTGCCGTCTTCCAGGCTAAGGAGCCTAAGTCCAGCAACAAGTCTAGGCATGTACAACGGAAGGCTCACATGATCAGAGATTACGTGGAGCAAAGAGAGATAGTGATAGACAAGATTGCTACAGATGATAACGTTGCAGATCCTCTCACTAAACCGTTAAGATATGATAAGCATGAAGGGCACGTTGTTTCCATGGGAATCAAACGTGTTCCTGAGTTGTATTAGTTGTTTTATATGGATTAGACACCTGTATCTTTTTCATAAAACCATCTATGAAATCATCGTTTTGTTTTATATTTTGTTTTTCATGTGGGTTGTACTGACAACATTGAACACCACAAAGTGAACTGAATTACATTATATTTGTTTTGGTCCGTAATCGCCTACATGAGCTGATAACTCTGGCAATTATTTTGTGACGTCGATTGATGGTGGGTTCAACGAGCCATAAGTCAAACTGTTGACTATCGATCACAGATGCGAGTTTATAATGATACTGCGCAGGACATTTTTGTGACGACGTTATGGAGTCCTAAATGTTTCAGAACATTAGGTGCCAGGTCGTGGATAGGACATCCATAGTGTTCCTAGAGTCGATTCTTTTGACTATCGACTGTCTCTTGAGATAAAGGCAGTTTTTGGGTAACTTTGGTTTCTTTCTCATGGTTGACCGTAACAGGAGGCTAAGTAGATTGTCACTGGGTCATTTCATACTGCGCTTGTATCTGCAAGATTCGAGTTGAAGAATATATCCAACCTTTATCAGGATATGATATTTCTCCGGGCCACTCGAGGAGCTGTAACTGAAATACATGGCCATGCTCGAATGAAGATTCGTTTATCAGTTAAGTTACTCTCTAGTCGGGGAAACCACTCTTGATACAGATCACTTGTAAACTACGACCTTTGTGAATACGGACTTTGCAAATTGGTTTACATTGAGTGGGAGAAATTTATTATGGATATAAGAATCGGTTATCGCACATACACTTGTACGGACAAGTGGGAGATTGTTGGAGCCAGTGTCCTCCACAGTTAGTGCAATAACATAAATAAATCTCTGTAGGTTCATAGGTTATACTTTGTATTGTAATCAGTTGATTAACGTTTATCGATAACGGTTGGCTTGCTAGATAAGTTTGACGTTATTGTCATACAGATGGCGGTGATCAACTGGTCCCTAAAAGTCACACCTAAAGGATGTGATTGAGAGATTTATTATGGATATGAGAATCGGATATCGCACATACACTTGTACGAACAAGTGGGAGATTGTTGGAGCCAGTGTCCTCCACAGTTAGTGCAATAACATAAATAAATCTCTGTAGGTTCACAGGGTATACTTTGTATTGTAATCAGTTGATTAACGTTTATCGATAACGGTTGGCTTGCTAGATAAGTTTGACGTTATTGTCATACAGATGGCGGTGATCAACTGGTCCCTAAAAGTCACACCTAAAGGATGTGATTGAGAGATGTGATTATTTGAGAAAATAATCATATTGATGCCTTATTAAATGACTAAAAGGTTAGTCGGTGTTTTTGACTAAAAGGTTAGTCAATGTGATGATGATATAATTATTTAATAACGATTAAATAATGTTAGCTAAGACGAATTAACTGTAATTCGTAAATTGAATATAAAAGGTTATATTTAATTGTTGTATATAATGTAAGCTAATTAAACATAAACCGTTATAATTAATTGGAAAATTATAAATATACGGATATTTATAATTAATGATGTATTATAATGTCGGTCTTTGACTAATGACGATTATAATATATTACATTATATTAGAAGCTAAAGTGACCGGAAAAAGTGTCCAGATACACTTAATAACGATTAAATAATGTTAGCTAAGACGAATTAACTGTAATTCGTAAATTGAATATAAAAGGTTATATTTAATTATTGTATATAATGTAAGCTAATTAAACATAAACCGTTATAATTAATTGGAAAATTATAAATATACGGATATTTATAATTAATGATGTATTATAATGTCGGTCTTTGACTAATGACGATTATAATATCTTACATTATATTAGAAGCTAAAATGAGCGGAAAAAGTGTCCTGATACACTCGGGTTTTTCCGGTCAATGGGTAGTTATTTGAGGAGACTAAATCTCCTCATAAATGACCTACTATTGCCGTGAGATCAAGGAGAAAAGAAAAGAAATTCTAACCTAATTCTATTCTCTCACTTGTGCCTCCATCACACACAACACACAAAAACCTTAAAAGTTAACTGTAACTTTTAATCATCTTTCTAGCAAAGGAGAAGGGCATATCTCAATCTATCTTGGGTGAGACAATTAGGAGGATATCTACTTTGATATCTGTTCTTAGGCCGATTTTGCTAAGGACCAAAGGTTTAATTCATTTTCTCTATATTTACATCGTTTTCATATTTATGACTCGCAATTCATATTATATAATTTTGTTATAATCCTAAATTTTAAGGGGATGTAAACTGTTATTTCCCACAGATTGGTCACATAAAGGCTACAATACAAATCCGTAGCGAGAAACTATTGACGCGAACAACACACGTGAGACGCGGGACCCACATGCGAGTGACAAGCGAGTCGCGCACGACCTACACGCGTGTGGCGAGCGTGTCACTTCGTCTTCGTTTCATCTATGTTTTGATGCGACTCCTTTTTGAGTTGTCGCCTTAAGACCTTCTATTTTCCTACTCTAAGACCTTAACCTATATAGCTATAGGTAACCCATCTTGAAATCACTTTTTGCATAAATCTATATTCACATCAAAACCTAGAGGGGGAAGGGAGAGAAAGAGTTCATCTTATTTTGGGAATTTTGCTTTTTAGGCTACTCTCTTCTACCTTAAACCTTGTAAGTTATCTTTCAATCTTTCTAAGGTTAATATTATTTATATTTTAAGCCTTTAGTCTTATATTTTCCCTATTAGTCATCTTATTCAATTAAATTGAGACCAAACCCTAGATTTGGGAATTTCGGGAAAATCATTATGTTAGGTTAATAAACTATTTTTTATGGTTTTTTTAATGATTATATGTATATTTATATGTTATGTAGGCGGTTATTTCTGTAAGGAATGTTCGTAGTTTGATTTTATTGAGATAAGAAGATTTGCGAAAAGATAGGGACTTATCCTACTTATCTTTGTTACTAAGTTATCTTATGATTGTGTAATTGATACATGATGGTACTAGTGATTTATTTCATTGTGATATGGATATGGAGATTAATGTTTGAATGTAAGTATGATTGTGATGGCTTGATGTCTGTCATTTCACCCTATTTTTTCGCTTCTATTCGGCCTATTTAGCACGCCTTTGGCACCCCCTATTGGCGTTTCTCCATGTTTTACCCTCCTCTAGCGCTTCTCTTGCTTTCATCTTATTTTTGTAGGTAAACCGTCACTTGAGGCGGATTCTACCTATTTTTGACGATCGAGAGGACAATAGACCATGTGGAGGACCCACGACACACCCTAGAGGACCCTACATACGTACCCTTAGGGGCTTGGCCTTACTTGGCATGCCAAAGTCGTTCAAAGCCGAGCCAAGCCTTACTGAAGAAGATCGACGAAGTACTTGAGTGAACAATGAAGGAGAGACGAAGTCGCGAGCGTGACTTGCATCTCACGGCCGTGAGATGCCTTCACAAAGCAAAGAAACGCGAAGCACACCCATCACGGGCGTGACATGCTTGTCACGAGCATGACATGAAAGTCACGGGCGTGACCAAGCTGTCACGAGCGTGACTTGACCCTTAGAAGTTGGCTTGTTTCTGCCATAGAAGTCACGTCCGTGACACATATCTCACCCTCGTGACGGACCAAGTCACGGCCGTGACTCCCCTGTCACGAGCGAGACTTCTCCGACCCAATTGCTCTTTCCAAGCCCGTCTCTCCTCTCTTTTAGAAACCTATATATACCCCCACTTTGTAATATTTTAGGCACATAACCATAGTTCTGAAACTCCTTCTATATTAGTGTTAATCTTTCCTTAATTACATTGGTTTAAGCTTAATATTGGTTTAATTAGTCTTTCAAGCTTGTTTTAGTGTTAGTACTTGGGTTGTAACCAAAGATTTGTGACTCAATATTTATTATTCTATCAAAGTTCTCACATTTATCTTAAGTTGGTATAATTTCTGCAGCAGGAGCTCACCCAAGGGGCCTTGATGATCAAGCCACATACAAGACAAGCTTGACCCCTCAGATGGAAGCTCGAATTACAAGGTCTAAACAACAAGCTATGACAAGTCAAGAGCAACCCAAGCCAAGCCACCCCAATGAAGAAGACAGTTCAGGGTTCAACAACCCATGCCCATCCCCAACACAACCCACATTACCCACACAAAACAGAAACAGAGCCATTCAGGCCCAGACAGACCAGTTAACAAACCCAGCCTCTAGGAGGTACACCAGGGCATCCCAACCACCCCCACTATGGCCTACCATCAAGACAACCCTCTAAGCTACAAGTTTGCCCAGGACAAACCATTTTGAAGTCTAGTAAAAACCCATGAAACAGACACCCCAAAGCTAGAGTCCAGTAAACAGCATAGCAGAGGTAGTACATGCTCAGATGATGTTTTCTTTTGCTTAAGTCAACTTGTCTTCATCTAAGGCAGGTTTATCTATGTCCTCATAAGAGTGGAGAGTTCCAAGGAGCAACAAAACACCCAGAGCAAAGCACAAGACAACAAGATCAACAGATTTCCATTTCAGGAAAACTCCAAAAACTACTTTATTTGCTTTTGCTCAGTCTGTTTTCTTTTGTGTTTTGTGTCTGTTCTTTATAGTTGTTAAGCTCGTCCTCTTGTGAGGCCCTTAATTAATGTCAGTAGAAGTAGTTTAGATCCTAAGCTGGCCCTTGGATGATACATACATCCAATGGTTCACAAGATATCAGTCCCTCTATATAAGGAGGTCTTGTATGTTGTTGTAAGCAGACTTTTATGAATGAATGAATTAAACTTTGAGAAATCACTCAATGTTATCAAACTTGTGCTAAGAGCTGTAGTTTGAAACAAGCCTGATACATCTCCAAGGTGTTTGATCAGTGCCTTGTATTGTGAGTCAAGTTATACCTGTGCTTTGCTGTGGTTTAACTTACTTGCTGTTGAGGTTAGTTTAGGGTGTTTGTGCTTTGCTGTAACACTTGAGACTGTCTCTAAAACCAGTCTTGAATCCTTTTTCTCTTGTGCTTTGCTGTAGAGGACTGTATCCAAGTCATATCCCTTGAATCTTTCAGTTAAACAACTCACAATCTCTAAAACAACATCCCTTGTTACTTGATATTGTTTTCAGTTTGAGTCAAGCTAATCAAATCACTTAAAACTTGTGAACCTTAGTAGTTTACACTCCAAATTGGTTATCAGAGCTTTGGTTGAGAGTCTTAGTGAGTTCATTTTCCCTAACTACATTTAAAAACACAAAAATAGCCCAATGAGTGAAGAGAGACTAGCAGGAGTAGAAGCAAGGATGGAGGATCTGGCTGGGATTGTAACCACCCTAACCAGAACCTTGGACCAAGTTATAGGCAACCATTTGCTTGCTGGAGGGAGAGGTAGAGGACGTGGAAGAGGCCAAGGAGGAGGCAGAGGAAGGCCACCTGATGATGAGGAGTACCCAGACTCAGATGACTCAACAAGAAGCAGAGCTTCCATCCACAGGAACACAGACAAGCATCTTAAGGTAGATATCCCTGAGTTTTCTGGTAGTCTTAATCCTGATGACTTGTTAGAATGGCTTAGAGAAGTAGAAAGGATCTTTGAGTACAAGGGATACAATGATTCCAAGTCTTTTAAAGTAGCCATCCTTAAACTGAAAGGGTATGCTTCCCTTTGGTATGAGACTATGAAAGGGTTAAGGGCTAGGGAGGGTAAGGAACCCATCAAATCTTGGACTAAACTGAAAAAGAAACTGTTAGACAAATTTGTTGCTAAGGATTACACCCAGGATCTGTTTATCAAGTTGTCTAAGTTGAAACAAGGAGACAAACCTGTTGAATCTTATCTGAGGGAGTTTGAACAACTCACCTTACAATGTGATATAAATGAGAAACCTGAGCAAAGGATTGCTAGGTACTTAGAGGGTCTAGATAAGAACATTGCTAACAAGGTTAGGATGCAACCTCTGTGGTCATTTGATGATGTTGTCAACCTATCTCTGAGAATTGAGAAGATAGGGAAAACTAAGCCTGCTACACCAAAACCTGTTAGGCCTTTTCAAACCAGACCTTTTAGTGGGTTTAGAGCCATGGATACCCCTAAGACAGCACCCCCACCTACCTTAGACAAGGGTAAGGGCATCATGGGTCAAAAGCCAAGCACTTCATTGACTGAGAACAGAATTAGGTGTTTCCAATGTCAAGGCTATGGACATTTCAGGAAGGATTGCCCTTCTAAGAAGACCTTAACCATAATGGAAGTTGAGGCTTGGGAGAAAGAGGGTCTAGTTGAGTATGAAAGGGATGAGCCTGAGGTTGAAGAAGTGGTGAGTGAGGAAGAAGAGTCTAGTCAGGAAGCAATAGTGGCACTCCCTGACACAGGCCACAGCTTAGTCCTATGGAGAGTAATGCATTCACAACAGATACCTTTGGAGGAGGATCAAAGGTCCCTCATTTTCAGGAGCAGATGTACCATACAAGGGAGGGTTTGTAACCTTATTATAGATGGAGGTAGTTGTACCAATGTGGCTTCTGTTACTATGGTTGATAAGCTGAAGTTGAGCACTCAAGATCACCCTCACCCCTATAAGTTGAGATGGCTGAGTAAGGGAGCAGAGGTTAAGGTGGATAAGCAATGCATGGTCCCTTTCTCCATTGGCAGTGTGTACAAGGATGAAGTATTGTGTGATGTGGTTCCAATGGATGCCTGTCACTTGCTATTAGGAAGGCCATGGGAGTTTGATAAAAGCTCCATACACCAAGGAAGAAGCAATACCTATTCTTTCAAGCATGGGAGCAGGAAGGTGACATTAGCCCCCTTGCCACCACACCAGAAGAGCTATGGAAGTCCAAGTATGGCTGAGGATTTTAGTGGAGTTGTATTTCTATCTGAGTCAGCAATGGTCAAGGAGTGTAGTGAGGAGCAACCTATAGTAATGCTGCTATCAAAGGAAGTTCAGGAAGAAGAGTCTAAGGTGATCCCTGCAGATGTTAAGCCCCTCATTGATCAGTTCAAGGAAGTGTTTCCAGAGGAACTTCCTGATGGCTTACCCCCTTTGAGAGGGATTGAACACCAAATAGACCTTGTGCCAGGGTCTGTACTACCTAATAGACCAGCCTACAGATGTGATCCTAAGGCTACACAAGAGCTACAAAAGCAAGTTGGAGAGTTGATGAGTAAAGGGTTTGTAAGGGAGTCATTAAGCCCTTGTGCTGTGCCTGCATTGTTGGTTCCTAAGAAGGATGGGACTTGGAGGATGTGCATAGATAGCAGGGCTATCAACAACATCACAGTCAAGTATAGGTTCCCTATACCTAGGCTTGATGACATGTTGGATGAGCTAAGTGGCTCAAGGTTCTTTTCTAAGATTGACTTGAGGCAAGGTTACCATCAATTGAGGATCAGAGAAGGAGATGAGTGGAAGACAGCCTTCAAAACAAAGCATGGCCTTTATGAGTGGCTTGTCATGCCCTTTGGCCTGTCAAATGCCCCAAGTACCTTCATGAGGTTGATGACAGAGGTGCTTAGGCCTTGCCTAGGGAGATTTGTGGTGGTATACTTTGATGATATCCTCATCTACAGCAAGAGCAAGGATGATCATTTGAGGCATCTTGAGGCTGTGTTTGAAATACTTAAGGAGAGCAAGCTCTTTGGGAAGCTTGAGAAGTGCACCTTCATGACTGAGGAAGTCAAGTTTCTAGGATATGTGGTATCTGGTAGAGGCATTTCAGTTGATCAAGACAAGATCATGGCAGTCCAGTCTTGGCCTATCCCTAGGAGTATTACAGAAGTAAGGGGATTCCATGGCTTAGCATCTTTCTACAGAAGATTCATTAAGGACTTTAGCACCATTGCAGCACCTCTCACTGAGTGCATGAAGAAGGGAGAGTTCACTTGGACTGAGAATGCTTTACAGGCTTTCAAACACATGAAGAAGCTCTTGTGCAGTGCACCTATCCTAAGATTGCCAGACTTTGATTGCCTATTTGAGGTTGAATGTGATGCAAGTGGAGTGGGAATTGGAGCTGTCCTCATCCAAGAGAAGAAACCTGTAGCCTACTTTAGTGAAAAGCTAAGTGGTGCCAAGCTAAACTATTCTACATATGATAAAGAGTTCTATGCTCTTGTCAGAGCTCTGAGGCATTGGAGTCATTACCTGAAGCCCAAACCTTTTGTCTTACACTCTGATCATGAGGCATTGAAGTACATAGGAGGCCAGCATAAGCTCAGTCACAGACATGCTAAGTGGGTGGAGTTCCTTCAGTCATTCACCTTTTCTAGCAAGTACAAAGAGGGCAAACAAAATGTGGTGGCTGATGCATTGTCTAGGAGGTACACTCTGCTATCAACTATGGAGCAAAGGGTCCTTGGCTTTGAGTTCATGAAGGATATGTATCAGAAGATCCAGACTTTGCAGAGGATTGGTTGGCACAGAAAGAGGGAACAAGAACCATTGATTCCCCCTACACTTTGCAAAATGGATTCTTATTTAAAGGAAACAAGATGTGTGTTCCCAGAGGATCTTATAGGAATCTATTGATTAAGGAGGTGCATGGAAGTGGCCTTGGAGGACACTTTGGGGTTCAGAAAACTGTGGACATACTACAAGATCAATTCCATTGGCCTAAGATGATGGGAGAAGTTCAAATAGTGCTAAGAAGGTGTGGAGTTTGTCAAAAGGCCAAGAGTTCTTTCCAAGCAGGACCTTACACTCCCCTACCAGTCCCATGTAGGCCTTGGGAGGATGTTAGTATGGATTTCATAAGGGCATTGCCTAGGACAGCAAGAGGGAAGGATTCTATCATGGTGGTTGTGGATAGGTTCAGTAAGATGGCACATTTCATTGCATGCAAGAAGACTGAGGATGCTGTGAGTGTAGCAGAGCTATACCTTGATGAGGTGGTGAGGTTACATGGAGTTCCAAGGACCATTGTGTCTGACAGAGACACAAAGTGTATGAGCCATTTCTGGAGGACATTGTGGAAACTGCTTAACACTAGGTTATTGTTTAGTACCTCCCATCACCCTCAAACTGATGGCCAAACTGAGGTGACTAACAAGACCTTGGGAAGAATCTTGAGGGGTATAGTCAGCAAATCTCTCAAGGATTGGGACTTGAAGTTGGCTCAAGCAGAGTTCTCTTTCAATAGAGCTCCATCAGCAGCCACAGGCCACTCCCCCTTTGAATTGGTCTATGGTACTAACCCCTTAATGCCTTTGAGTTTGTCTAATGTGTGCAGGTCAGAAGTCCACTATGATGCCAATAAGAGGGTGGAACAAATGTTAAAACTCCATGAATCAGTCAGGAAACAAATTGAGAAGGCTAAT
Organism: Heliosperma pusillum; assembly: GCA_022085475.1. NCBI lineage: Eukaryota > Viridiplantae > Streptophyta > Magnoliopsida > Caryophyllales > Caryophyllaceae > Heliosperma > Heliosperma pusillum. Next base: position 127,900 of record JAIUZE010026648.1, on the reverse strand, counting down.
GATCTGTACAAGAAGAATGCCAAGGTTCCTAAGACCAAGAAAGACTTTGCACCAGGAGATCTAGTATGGATCAACCTAAGGAAAGAAAGGTTCCCTTCCAAAAGAAAGAACAAGCTAGAGCCAAGAGCAGATGGTCCTTTCCAAGTCATAGAGAAGATAGGTCCCAATGCCTACAAAATTGATCTACCAGGAGAGTATGCAGTCCATGGAACATTCAATGTTGGAGATCTTAGTCCTTTCTTTGAAGACTCTGAGGGAGAGGAAGACACAGGCTTGAGGTCAAGCCCTTTTCAACCTGGGGAGGCTGCAGCAGGAGCTCACCCAAGGGGCCTTGATGATCAAGCCACATACAAGACAAGCTTGACCCCTCAGATGGAAGCTCGAATTACAAGGTCTAAACAACAAGCTATGACAAGTCAAGAGCAACCCAAGCCAAGCCACCCCAAGGAAGAAGACAGTTCAGGGTTCAACAACCCATGCCCATCCCCAACACAACCCACATTACCCACACAAAACAGAAACAGAGCCATTCAGGCCCAGACAGACCAGTTAACAAACCCAGCCTCTAGGAGGTACACCAGGGCATCCCAACCACCCCCACTATGGCCTACCATCAAGACAACCCTCTAAGCTACAAGTTTGCCCAGGACAAACCATTTTGATGTCTAGTAAAAACCCATGAAACAGACACCCCAAAGCTAGAGTCCAGTAAACAGCATAGCAGAGGTAGTACATGCTCAGATGATGCTTTCTTTTGCTTAAGTCAACTTGTCTTCATCTAAGGCAGGTTTATCTATGTCCTCATAAGAGTGGAGAGTTCCAAGGAGCAACAAAACACCCAGAGCAAAGCACGAGACAACAAGATCAACAGATTTCCATTTCAGGAAAACTCCAAAAACTACTTTATTTACTTTTGCTCAGTCTGTTTTCTTTTGTGTTTTGTGTCTAGTCTTTATAGTTGTTAAGCTCGTCCTCTTGTGAGGCCCTTAATTAATGTCAGTAGAAGTAGTTTAGATCCTAAGCTGGCCCTTGGATGATACATACATCCAATGGTTCACAAGATATCAGTCCCTCTATATAAGGAGGTCTTGTATGTTGTTGTAAGCAGACTTTATGAATGAATGAATTAAACTTTGAGAAATCACTCAATGTTATCAAACTTGTGCTAAGAGCTGTAGTTTGAAACAAGCCTGATACATCTCCAAGGTGTTTGATCAGTGCCTTGTATTGTGAGTCAAGTTATACCTGTGCTTTGTTGTGGTTTAACTTACTTGCTGTTGAGGTTAGTTTAGGGTGTTTGTGCTTTGCTGTAATACTTGAGACTGTCTCTAAAACCAGTCTTGAATCCTTTTCTCTTGTGCTTTGCTGTAGAGGACTGTATCCAAGTCATATCCCTTGAATCTTTCAGTTAAACAACTCACAATCTCTAAAACAACATCCCTTGTTACTTGATATTGTTTTCAGTTTGAGTCAAGCTAATCAAATCACTTAAAACTTGTGAACCTTAGTAGTTTACACTCCAATTTCTTCCTTTAATCTTGTCTTTCATTAAGTTTTTCTTTAAATCCTTGTTGTCTAGTCATTGTTAATTAGAAAATGTTATTTGTTGTTAATTCTCTTATGCAATCTTTGGTTGTTGTTGAAATCTATTTGAATATGTGTGAGTAGAAACTTTGCTAGGGTATGTGGGAGATTATGGGTCCAAGTATGAGTTAATATGAATATTGTTGGGTCTAATTGTTGTTTAATTGTCTTGTCTCCAACCTTGGCTTATAACATGTTTGATGAAATGCTTGTGTGAACTTGCATGAATCTTTCTCTTGTTTCGAATTCCATAAGATCGAGAGTCGTGATTATTCATAGAACCGCTAGGTTGGCACATCATATCTAGTAAACGCGATAGCTAGTTAGAGACGGTGTGTGGAGGAATTGTAAGACCGAAAGCCTCAATTAGTTATTCCTAGACTAGGCGACCCTTCGACTACTAGAACCAATAATCTTATTTGACTCATTGTAACACCCCCATTTAACCAAGCATTCCCGATTTAATAGGACCGTTACCATCTCAGTTTCTTGAGACAAATTAAAACAAATATAACAATAGAACGTACTTTAATTAAAAATCATTACAACGTCTCAAACTGTCTCAACTTGACTTAAAAGTCTTACATCTCAACCCATTATTACTTAAAGTACTTGTATTAATAAATAAGTGGAAGTCTAATAGGTGAATGACAACCATAATACCTAAATTAACTAGTCCAACTCCTCTACCTCATCTCGTCCCACATTCCACAACAACATCCAATGCTAACAATCATTACCTTCGTGTGTCACTGCTCCCCAATTGCCGGAAATATCAATTGGTTTATCACAGAGGTGAAATATAATTGGACACAAAGAATGCACACACGTCAACCAAAGGTTGAGTAGGAAATATTGTACAATACAACCTAACGCAATAAACAATACAAGATATAAGATGCATGATCATTCCCCCTTAACGCCTACTTCCTCCTCGATCCACCGATCCGTATTTATAACAACAATGCAAATACAATTTCCCCCTTGGCGCCTACTTCCTCCTCGATCCGCAGATAGGCATTTAATAATAAATATCAAATATCATATATCAACCTTATACATCTCTTTCTCATCACAATTTGCATACAATAACTATCGCATCATCATCTCAATTCAAATTACACAATTTAACACCACGTGCCAATATATAAGTTAAGTAGGATAATTATTCCTACCTGATAGCAATAGATATCCCGTCTCACGCAAGCGATTAATAATATTCCACTACGGATTCTTTGTCTACACAACACACATATATAATATATTCAATAACTAGAACATTCAAAATCACTTCCTTAAACAATTGCACTAATTCCACGAGTCCCAAAGACTAGGGTTCACTAATTAAGACTAGTATAATCCAATGAGAAATAAAAGATAATATTATGATATAAAGATTACAATAAAATAAACTTACAAGAACAAGATGAAACTGTTGAATATTGTTAGAAAAGCTTCTCAAAAGATAAACAAAGTCTCCTCTCTTCTTTTCCTCTAGATCTCCTTAGGGTTTTGTAAATAAAAGCAAAAGTGTTTTAAAGATGGATGGTAAAAGGGTATTTATAGTTTTAGATAAATTAATGAAATAAAAACAAAGGTTATTAGAATTAGGAAACTCCAAAACACAACAAACACTCCACACGTCCAGCATGGTCGATCGACCAAAACAGAGTGTCGAGCGACACTCACCAAAAGTCGATCGGCACACTCTGTTCGACCCAGCCAAACACCAAAACCCACCATGTTCGACCAATACAATCCCAAGTCGATCGACCACATTACCTTGTCGATCGACAACCACACCTTGTCGATCAACAGCTAGTCAAGATCGTTCGACAACCTCATTAGACAGCCAGTAAACCACGTTAGAAAAGACCATTAGACACAACACAAAATTCATGAGACAATATTACAAGACCATTGAAATATTATATGCTTCTGTGTCTGGTGTTATGGTAGCTCGAACTATAACATGAACTTTGAAGTGTAATGTTATAGGTCACGATACTATAACCTTTGGTCATCTGTGCTTGCTTATGTGTGTTGTTACGGTTAGTTGAACTATAACACTATGTTTGCATATTATCTTGGTTACTCTCATTCTTTGAGGAGTAAAGCAGTCAGTTAAACTGTTCTATGAGTTGAGGTGGAACAATTAGTTAAACTATTATACTGAGTTAGGTCGTGATGTTGTTCACGCATGTTTTGAACAGTCAGTTAAACTGTGCATTTGTTTGTTGGCTAGTTTGAGTAGATGACGGTAGTATCAGTTAAATACTATCATGATGAATCAAGAGCCGCCCTTCGGGGGTTTATTTGGTCTGTGTTCGGGGGTGGTAAGAGACATCAGTTAAATGTTCTGGGTCTCGAGTGTCGTTTGATGAACAATTAATGCATTAAGAGGTCTGGCTAGGTCTTAGGCATATAGGCAGTGGTAATACGCTATACATAGTACCGTGAAGACAATAGTTATACACTCTACAACCGACAGAGATAGTGGTTATACGCTCTATCAAGTTAGAGGCAGTGGTTATACACTCTAACCGGCGTTCGCTCTATACGCTATGCTTTGATGCTAGAATTGTGCCTTATGTTGCTATGGATCGTGTGCTACTTTGGGTCTTGAATGTATTCATTGTCTAGTGGTTGCATATGCGCTAGGTCTACATGATTGCATTCATGTTCGTTTGGTTCCGTCTTGGTAAGGTTGAATGTACGTCATATTGTATAGATTGCTTCACATGTCATTTATGATTACTGTTATTTGTTATAAACTGTTATTAATTCAACCATTCTCGACCCCCATTCTCAGGTTGAATTGGTTACTTTTTGTCCGGATGTTGGGCTGGAGAGACTTGTGGCAAGAAGAATAATTTGTTTAAGAATTATTTTATTTTAAGGGATATTAGTTTGGTTTTAGATTTGAGTATCGATCCGGATTGGTCAGGTGTTTCCGCCACCGTCACCCTTATTTCATCTTTATACTCTGACGGATTATTTATTATTATAACGTTTCTCTTGTTTTATTATCCGGGTTGTTACAGCTGTGGGATGCAGGACGAGACGAGCTAGAGGAGTTGGACTAGTTAATTTAGTTATTATAGTTGTCATTCAATTATTAGACATCCGCTTATTTATTAATACAAGTACTTTGAGTAATAATGGGCTGAGATGTAAAACTTTTTAGTCAAGTTGAGACAGTTTGATACGATGTAATGATTTTTAATTAAAGTACCTTCTATTGTTATCTTTGTTACTATTTGCCTCAGGAAACTGAGATGGTAACAGTCCTATTTAATCGGGAATGTGTTGCTAAAGGTTCTTGGTTAAATAGGGGTGTTACACTCATGCTAACCATATGAACATACTCACCCCAGTCTTTCCTTTTATTGATAAATACTCGACTTTATTCCTTAGATTCGTTTTAATTGTTGTTTTCAATCGTTTTTATTTATTCTTTCTTAGTTTAGATAAAAATCCAAACTCAATAACTTGTGACTTACAATTACTTTAGTAGACTTTTCATAGATCATATTGAACAACCAACCGTCCCTTAGATCGACATCCGTACTTACGTACAAACACCTTCTATACCTATATCAATGTGAATGTTAATGTGATGGCATGCGTTGCGTATGTGATCCACGCGGTGACTATATTTTAACGGTACGGTGACTGAGAGATTTGTACCTTTGTGATACGGGAATGGTGACTTGGATATTTGTACCTATGTGAAGTGGGCACGATGCCTTGGAGATTTATGCCAAGCACGGTGACTGGGAGATTTGTGGTTTGAATGTGGTGCTGTCACGCGTTGACGTGAAACTGCATGTGACTACTATTGTATTGTTAAATAATGAATGTTGATGTTGCTGACGTTGATGCGTGCGATATCTTCCTACTCAATCTTTGGTTGACTTTTTTTTGTACGTGTGTGTGTCGTTAACACAAACCTTTTAAAATCGGTGGCATGTGGTTTTTATGATCCACTTTTTATTTCTTTTCAAATGGGGAGCAATGAATCTTGCAGGTTAATAAGTTGATGACTTGGCTTTGGATGTTGCTTGTACGGGAAGGGCTACGCGAAGAGATGAGTCTTTAGTAGATAATGACTACTTATTTTTTATTTGTAATTGAATAGTAAATTTAAGTCTTCCGCTGTAATAGATTATATACTTCCTCCCTTCAACTCCACTCTACCACTTTACTTTTTCACGTTTTCCAAGACATGTTTTACGCACTAAATATCTTTAGATACGTATTTGCAAAAATTATTAAATTTAGATATTTTTAATGTACTCGTAAAGACAAATCAAACATGATCACACATGAATATATTTTCACTTAAATATTGAGAGAAAATTGCAATTAGATGCCGACTCATGAATAGTGTGCAAAAGTGAAAGTGGTAGAGTGGAGTTGAAGGGAGAAAGTATTTGTTTATAAACTTGTAAGACGATTTATTCATTATATAATAAAATATTTAAATAATTCTTATGATTTTGGTTTGTATATTTACTACCTCGGGAAACCGAAGTAATAACTCCCTTTTTTATTTAGGAAGGTCCACTTAAGGCTCTCGGATAAATGAGGGTGTTACATTTTTTTTTCATTTTACCCTTTTAACTATAATGTGGCATGTATTGTACAATTGATTAGCACGTGTAATTCGAAGTAGTTGGCTCATTGTGAAAGATTTATCTTATGAGGTCATTGTGCTAAAACGGTTAGTTCGAGTTGCTTTGAGCTTATTTGTGTAACACTCCACTTACCCGAGAGGCTTTACGCAAGACCTTACCAAGTAAGAGATACGCTATGACCTTGATTTCCCGTGGTAAGATGTATCAAATCATCAATCCGAAACAAGTTTAGCCAATAAAATAAGTCCAAGTACAACATAATTAAATAAAGTGTTTATAAACCCAAACAGTACAAGTCGAAGACGAAAATACTCAAAACTAAAATGTTCAAGCTAGTATCCACATTAAAAGAGAGAAAGAGCTAAAGAGAGAAAATGCTATGAAATTAATGGTTTCTTACAATTAGTAATTGCAAAAAAGAAAGGCAACCCTAGAAGTAAATTAATTACTAATTTTACTAATAAGGAGGTAGAATAATAATAGCACATCAACTAATAACTCACAAAATAATAGTATTAGATCACATAGTAATAATGACAGAGATTCTATTGTTCGTGAGATTGGTTCATCGAGTGCTATTAATGGTGAATCTACAGGTGAAGGATCACAACATTTAAGCATACACTTGTCACATCCCCGTAGTAACCGACGGGAAGTTGCAAGGGCAATTGTGCAATTTCGGGACGTTTCCCAAATATTTGCGGTAGCTCTAAACAACAACTACCCGGGTTCATTTTAATGAGACATTCCTATGTTGGTTAATTATTTTTAGGTTCCAAAATCGTCGCTCAGATACCATTTTGTAACACCACAATCTACCAAGGTGCCTTAGCAAGGCATACCCTAGCAAATGGGAGTGCTGCCATCTTGGTTGCCCGAGGTAGCACGTATAAAATAGATCATAATGAAAAACATTTATTAAAACATCGTTAAAAACAATTACAATTATTCCAAATTCCTAAGTAATACAACTGATTCAAATCAAACTGAAATATCAAACTAAATGTCTCGACCTCAAAATCTCAACGGAAGCTATGACACCGTCGTCGAGAGGAAACCTAAACTTACCCACAAAGAAGCTCATAAGATTACCTGCTAAACACCTCCTCACCATTCTTTGATGCATCAGTGCAGTCTTTAAAACAAACGTGGGGTCAGTACAATTATACATTACTCCATATCAACAACAAAACAATAACACAATTATCTCTATCATACATCATCACACTTGATCTCATCGCAACGAGAAGCCAGGTTCCCATTGCAACGGTTAACCCACCCCAAACTCCGGTAACACAAGTGGCTCTCATCGCAACGAGTAGCAGGGTTCCCATCGCAACAGGACACCCACTCCTACCGATGCTAGACCGCAACACTTGACATCAAAATCTCCGCTCATCGCAACAAGAGTAACCCATCTCTTTAATGTGCACATCCCACTTGTGACGGGAATCAAAAGAGGCAAAACCTGGGGGTGAAACCATCTCCCGAACATGGTCCAGAATATCAATCACAATCATCATTATATCAACATCACAATCATTATCATACCAATATCACAATCATCATCATACCAATATCACAATCATCATCATACCAATATCACAATCATCATAGTCATTATCCTCGTATTCAACATCATGATCATCGGTAACAATCAATATACATAACTATACTAAGTAGGGAAACCCTACCTCAAAATTAATCTAAATTACCAAGAACTCGCAAAGCTAGAATTGCTCCTCTACGAAGTCCCCTCCTAACAATCATAAAAAGAAATCTACTATCAACAACTAATCATAATTACCCTAATCCCAACCCTTACTGAAATTGGGTTCTAACAATTCTACCCAACAGTAATAATTAAACTAGTGATTATGTACTTACAATAAGATCGACGCAACGAAAGATCACGAAGTAGGAAGAAGAATGATCACAAGCTAGGAAATGAAATTAGGATGATTAAGATTCTTTAGAGAATTGTAATACACGGATTGGTGATCCTTGCCGAACCGTAGTACGCGAGAACCATGGAGGAGCGCACTTGGGTGGACAAGCGTAGAAATACGCATTTGTGGAGTCGCCACCAATTTTTATGGAAAATTGGAACCGTTCGAGTACTATAAGCCATATCAGGACATAAAGTAATGACACGAACACTAAGAACTCGTTAACCTTAGCATTCTATGTCTAGAATGACTCTCGTGAATGTCAATGAACACGGATGTTCACAGAAATCTGGAGTAAGGGGTGATGGTACGTATTAGGAAGCTCTTTAATCGAAAACCTAATCGCGCCCGCCTCGATAGCGGCCTCTACTAATGATTGGTGTATTTCTGAAGAATTAATCTATGACTCAAGTGAAAGTGATTTAACATATTATTTACTATACAATTTATATCAACAACGAATTTCAGAGATTTGATATGAACTAATCGAACCTCTAAAACCCCAAAGTTGACTTAAAGACAAAAACCCGCTAATATTGAATTATAAGGGATCTAACTCAAGAACAAAGCGTTTTATAAAAGATTAATACGATTTACGATTTGTAAACAAAGAAAATAAAATAAGAAAAGGAAATTAAAGACATAGAACCTGAGGAAGAAGAAGAAGAGCAGGAGCAGGCAACCTCTGGAAGAGGCGCAGTAGGTGCTGCGACTCTTCGAAGAGGAGCAAATGTTTATGCGTTTCTTCACGACGTCTGATGACTACTAAAAAGATTTTGTTAAAAAACAGTTTTACTTTGAAATCGGTTTTGAATTTATTTCTCACGTGAATCTTACATTAATTGAATAAATGAAATAAATAAAATACAAATAAATAAAAGACGGGATTTACACCCTCAGACTTACATTTTGAAGAAATGAGATTGACTAAGATACGATTTAGCGATAGCTCGACTCGAATGTATTCAGAAAGTGCCATTGTTAAATAACTAAAATTGATTGATTAATTGATTGATTGTGTAGTGGTCAAATTGGTCGGTCAATGCAAACGTGACGGGTACCCAGAAGGATCTGAGCTTACGTGGTCTATTGATCAAGCACGTAGATGTCGATAAGCTTAGAGTAAGGTATAGAATGCAAAGAGAGAAGAGAAGGGGCGGAACACTCGCGTCCCTTAAAAGTGAGAACGGAGCTCTCCTTTAATCGTAGAAAAATGCGAAGAGTTCAGGAACAACTCAAACTTTGGAAAGAACATATTGGGGAAGAGGCGCAGCAGGAACTGCGATCCTTCGAAGAGGCTCCCTACCTGCTGCGTCATTTCCCCAGAGGTTTCTTTCTGCAGAAGGAAGATTCCCACATTTCTATTACGGAATTGTGGTTGATCTATACTTTCCTTTTAAAAAGATACGAGATATATTTTTATCAAAAAGATAAAATTTGAAAATATTAATAAAATAATCAGAATATTCTAGAGCGTTCCGACTCAAAATCTTAAATCGGTTACTAGAAAATAAAGCGGTTTTCGACCCGGACTCCAAATAAACTCTGATGACTGTCAAAACGACCATACCGGCGCGTAGATGACGGCCAAGGGGTAGACACAAGTGTTCGAGCTATCACTTGATGATAAACTTACGAATTGTCATAAATCGTATTGCGTACCAAACATGCGGCTCAATCATCACTGGGTGGTTGGCGGAAGGTGTAGAACTTTGGTATCTACAAATTCCCCACTTTGACTGAGGCTTGGACAAGGCAAAAGTCAAAGTATAGCCACCAGGTGAGTCGAAGATTACAACCTAAAGACTCTGGTGACGCGAGGCGGTTCAAGGTGTCTGAACCAAGGACCTGTCGTCGGGAACATTTTAAAGTCTGTCGACTATCGTGGAGGGTCGTTTAAAGTCCGTTAGGCTACGTATAAAAGCTAGCCAGCCATAAGAAGAAATCATACCTGAGGCATCCTCTTGTCTGGACTGAGGTGCGATGTAAGGCTCGCCAGTCGTTGAGTGGGGTTCCTTAATGAGGCTCGCCAGCCGTCATATGTGAGAATCTGCCTGTCTCTGTCTTCTGGCGAACTCTCGTCGGGGAAACATATATTGAAATCTGCATAGTACTGTTGTACTGGATATACAGAAGACTCTGTCAGGATGGAATCATTCCGGGGAATCTGCTCAGTTGTGGCGAGCAACATCTTGATGATAAAAAACGGGCCCACGGGTTGTATTTCCGAAAGGTGGGTCCCTGCTGAGATGATAACATCATGTGAGGTTTTGAAGCCTGTCAAGGCGCGGGTCTTAAAAAAGAACCAAGCTTGTGAAATAAGATGTCGGAGAAGAGGCGCACAAGATTTGGTCCCACAAGTAACAAACTTGTAAGGAATTTTCAAATTGGAGTGAAATCTTGCTGAGGAAAAGGCGCAGCAAGAGCTGCAACCTTTTAAAGAGGCGCAGCAATTGCTGTGTCCTTTTCCGAGCTCGTCCCTGTCTAAGTAAAAGCGCAACAGACAAACTCATTTTCATTATTTCAAAACACAAAATACCCGAAAAACCTCTCAAATTCAAACCAAAATCCGTCAAAACTTGATTAATCCAATCCATAGAACATGACTAATCGAGGTATGTATCTTATTTTTGCTTTAAACTCGTAATTTTGTTTGAATTAGAGTTAGAAATTAGGGTTCTTCCCTTTGAAAATGTCGAAAATTTGGGGTTTTTCCTTCATTTGATTGGTATGATAGAAATTGATACTAGAAATGAACAATTGGTCTTGTTAGGAACATAACCATGTATTCCTTTTGCGTTTTTGTCAAATTTTGAATAAATGAGACGGTCACTTGGCTGATTCGAAAATCGCTTCGAAAACGCCTTTAGGATTGTCCATTTTGGATGAAATTTGGTGTTTTGGAACCCTTGTGTAATGGGTAAAGTTGTTGTGGTGTTGGATTTTTTATTTGCGATGACTTATGCATGACGCTTTTTTAGGGCATAACCGCTATTAAAGCGAAATGCTGTCGAATTTTTGACTCAAACCCGACACTAGGCTTGGAATAGACTTGACTTGACCCTTACATGTTTAGTCGGGTTTCGGAAGGAATGGCCAAAGATGGCCGGATAACTTTCTTTTAGAGCTTGAAAACGCTTGAAATGTCTTGAAATGACTTCGATTTTGCAAGTGATATTCCTTCTACGTCGGGGGAAACCCCTATGGACGTAGACCCTGAGCCTTCTTCTTCCCACGTGGGAGAAGAGATACCGACCGAGGTGTTTGAGGAGGCTGAAGAGGCCTAGGAGGTCCCGAGGAGGGTTACTACATGATGAGGTGGACGCCAGGTGTTGGGTGCACCTGAGGGGGCCGAGAAATGAGATCGTAGACATCTCATGTGGGTGGCGGAGAAACATATGTCTTACCGGACGACGCAGAGTATGGTAAGCTTCTGTTCAATATTTTTTTGTATCCGTTTATCATTTCATTTCTCATTTATTAATTAAGATTTTTTGACTTCAATTGATACAGGACACTGGGAACATGAGGTCCTTTTCCGGCTACACGACCATGATAGAGGCCTATGAGAGATTGACGAAGGAGGAGAGGTCTCCCGTCGAGGCATGAGCCTTTGGAGGCTTGGTCCGTGCATGGAGGGCGATCAAGGCGAGGAAGATTTGGGCTAACCTTAGCCTCATTCGGACTTTTCTTGATCGGTATTGCGATAGGACCTCGACCTAACATATGCCTTTTGGAGATTTTTGGGTCACCTTGGAGGACTACGACATGATTTCGGGTCTAGCATGTGGAGAGGAGTCTTTAGAGTGGCCGTCGACGGCTATGAGGGTTGACACGGGGGAGGCGAGGAGTTTGTTCGGCTGGAACCTGCTGATAGGGGCAGCTACCCTTCATGGGTTGGTTCCGAGCTCTTACTTCAGAGACTACTTTGCGGGTAGGAATCCAACGAGAGTGAGGATAGGTGGGGAGATGGTGCATCCTTCTTCTTGTACAGCTGAGAAGAGGGCCCGACTTTGGCTGTGGTGGTTCTTGCCTTCGATCGATTTCGGAGACAAGGGGGAGAGGCTTTCGACGAAGCTTCTTCAACTTTTGTCTGACTTGAGTAGCCTAGGTTGATGGGACTGGGTTACTCCTGGCTTCGCGGTCCTCACCTGATACATGAGGGCCATGGTTAGACCAGAGCTGATGGAGAAGGGGACTTCTCCTGCTACTGTTGGTCCCGGGCTCTTGTTGGAGGTATGAACCTTTATTTTTGCATTTATTGAGTAACTGATCTTGCATTTGATCGAAAGATCGATATTTCATAATGTTGTTGAACGATTATTATCATTTTTGCAGGCGTGGGTGTACCTCCACTTTCCGGGCTTCGCGCCCAAGAGGACGGAGTCAGAGCCGAGGGCGTACTCAGTCGTGAGGGTTTGGGTGATGTGTCCTAGGAAGAGCCAGCGTTCTTATTACGATATCTGTCGGAGGGGCGTGAATGCCCTACAGTTGGATCAGGTAGGTACCTTTGATTCCTTCTTTTCTGTCTTTTCTTTGGAAATGATCATAGGAATTACCCTTTTGCCTCCTAGAACTAATCATAGGAATGACCTCCTTGTTTCTTCATTTTTAGTGGGTTCCCAGACCTTGGGGGAATTACCAAGATGCTCCGGCTTTTGTAGCCGAGGTCTTGCATTCTAGAAGCTCGAGTCGATTGTTGCTGAGGACAGTGCTCTCGTGACACCTTCACGGTCCCCATTGATTCAAAAGGGTCGATGTTTAGGGAGCCTTATGATCCTGAGGGAGAGGCTGACTTGGCCGGTGCGAGTGGGGATGCCCTCCTGCTTCCTGGTGAAGACTATTCCGGGTTCGTTCACCAGAGACTAGCGTACTGGCCGATAGTGGTAAGCATTGCTTGTTTCTTGTTTTCTTTGAATTGACTTGAGAAAATGACGAATGATCGTTAATTAAAGATCCATTCGACCTTTGTAGAAGATCTTGGTGGCAGGCATCGAGCCCCTAGCTTACCCTGAGGTGCTGGAGTACACTGATGCGGCCGATTTCACGACGATTTCGGAGCTCCGTGATTTTAGCGAGGCGGTGACCGATGCTGACTTAGATGAGTGGCAGCATCTAGTGAGTAGGTTAAGGTTTGGTTATCTACCTTTTATTTTCTCTGCATCTGAATGCATTTGATTTGACTTTTATTTTTGTTTAAATGCAGGTGGCACAGTCCCGGCATGTAGCGTTGTGGAGGGTGGCCAACCGGCTGCAAGCCACGGCCATCGAGGCGCTCTCAGGTGGCCGGGATCGACATGTATGAACCTCTCTTTCCTCTTTATTGTAATTTCATCTATTTTGAAATGAAGTGATTGAAATGAGGCATTTCTTCATAAAGAGACTTGGACTGGGAGCTAGCGGAGTCCCGAGAGGAGACGGCTCGTCTACTATGAGAGCTGGATGCTAGGGATGCTGAGATCGCCGCCCTCGAGGTGACTCTAGCCATGCTGGGTGGTAATGAGGATTAGTCATCTTTTGTCCTGCCGTTGACTTGTACATTTTAAATTTGTTTTTTGTATATTTTGACCTTGTTTCGGGCGAAAGGCCCCAGTTTTAGATTTTTGGATTTTGTTTTGGGCGAGAGCCCCCAGTTTGAGGTACATGCTTCTTTTGAGTGCCTCTGTTGTTGGGTATTTTTTGTTCTTGCAGGTTAGTCTAAAAACAGGTTTGGTAGACGACGGTTTTTGCTGTCATGCTGCCGAAAATCACATAGAACTCACATAATAGAAATCACATAATATACATGTAGCATATTGTTAGCCCAAAGTGGCGCAAAAAATTAAAATGTAATGTGCAAAAATTTGCAAAAATGACCGGATGGTAGGGAGGGCTACCCCCTACAAAAGAAATTTTAAAAGAAATGTAAGTGTATAAAGAAATTGTAGAAAATGTCCGGAAATGATTTCTTAAAAAAAAAATGAAATGAAAGAAAATGAATAAATGTGCTCGTTTGGCGGCAATGTCGAATTCCGTCTTGAAAAGCGAACCCGACAAGGATTAGCAAATCCAATACTATGGAAATTCGGTGTATTATCAAATCCATATCCTATAAGAATAGGAAATTATAGTAGGACGTAAATTAGGAAAGACCCAAAGCTAGAAATCAGGACAAAGAACCAGGGGAAGAGGTGCAACAAGAGCTGCGACTCTTCGAAAGGGCCCAGCTCATGCTGCGTCTGTTCCTGGGTGAGTTTGTCCCCGATTAAAATTGGGAAAGAGGGAATAGTATAAATAGATGGATCGGGGAAGCTATTATTCATACATATCTTCTTTCTATCATACGTCTATCACACAAAATCTCTCTAAAAACTTTCACAATCATGGATCCTTTTGAAAACCGTCATAAGGAGTGGACTAATGAGTTCACCAATGTAGAGAAACATCATATGTGTGCTTCCAATCTAGGATCGATCTTGAGCCTAAAATTAGTGAAAGTTGTGAGGCCTTTCTTGGATGCTTGTCTTGAATATTGGGACCCGAATTTGCATGTTTTTGTCTTTCCTGGAGGCGATATTTGTCCCTTTTCTGAATAAATAGCTACCATTGGAGGATGGGACCCTCAAGATGCACCAGTTATACCCCTTATATCCCAAGAGTATAAGAATAAATTCAAGGACCTTCTTATATTGACCAAAGATGAGGTGGATCGTTATGTGACCTCAAAAGGCGTCTGTATGCACCATTTTGTTGATCGATTCATAAATAGGGAGGACCCTACTATATCATATGACGCGAGGCGCAGAGCCTTTGGATTTTGTCTCCTGCATTGCTATATCTTGCAAGGACATGTTGACAAGGAGATGAGAGGGGATCCTCTTTTCTTGAACTTGGTGGAACAAATGGAGCTGCGCAAGAGCCCAGCATGCCTTTGTGTACGAGAGATCATTCTTGGACTAGATAATAGAAAGGCGAGTCGAGAATTTCCATTTCTAGGCAGTCCCATCATCTTGCAGGGAATAACCTTTTCTTTTCTCTTTCTTTCTTTCTCTTTTCGTTTCTTTTTGTTGTTGTTTTTTTCGTCCTTCTTTTTTTTCGTTTTTTTTCTCTTTTTTTTTATTTTTTCGTCTTTTTTTTACATGTTCCTTTTCTTTTGCTGCAGATATTGCTGATGGAATGACTGCGATTGATCGAGCCCCAGTTAATATGCCAGGATATCATGCTCGATCAATTACTATAAGAACCAGGCTTTACATGGTGGACTTCACCCGGATATGCAATTATTGGGAAAATAAGATTAAGAGTGAGGGTGGTCCCTTAATTCGATGGATCGTGCCATGGTGGCATCTCAGGTCAGTCACTGGAGTATCATCTCTAGTAACTACTCGGTCAGTTCGACTTCCTGGCTTGGAATACATGGTATGTATATTTCAGGAAAGACTGTTGAGGCAAGTGGGCCTTAAACAGAAAATTAAGAGGCTTAATACCGTTCCCCAGATTGCCTAGGCTTATACTGTAGAGTCCTGTCGGGAATAGGCCGCTAGGTGGGTTCAGAGGAACATGTGGTACAAACCCGTTCCAGTTGGCTGGTTATGGGTATCTCGCTCATATTTGCAATGGAGAAAGGCTAGTACCCCTGCAGAACGTGAGAAACTGAAGAAACACGAGCCTGTGGATTAAAAAATTTGCAAAGCGGCTAAAGACAAAGAAAAGTATCCGACTGAAGAGGAAGAAGAAGCCGGATTCCTAGTTGTTCACCCAGCGAAGAAACCAAAAACTACTTCTGCCGCGAGGATGGTGATGGATAGAAAGGGTAATGTTAGACCGCGAGAAAGACGATTGGTGATTAGGTCTGAGATAGCACTAGAGCTCCCGACCCATAGTCGAGACAAAAAGAATAACAAAGGTGACAAAGGCAAGGGGAAGATGGAAGAATAGCCTTAGTCATATTATATTATTTAGTATTTTATTATAATTTTTTTTTGAGTTGTAATAAATGGTGGGGTTTTAGAATCCTAGCCTAGCTTTTATTTTAGCATTTATTTTATGTATGTAGCGCATTATTATTATTGGAATAATGAATAAAAGAGTTTAGTTAAGAAACTAATGAGATTTTCCTTTATTATTCTTGTCGAATTTCAAATGCAAATGCAAATGTCATTCAATTTACATTTTAAAATAATGACGGGTTGAACCCTGGGAAGGATTGCCTACGTATTCATTAGAAAAAATGAAATCAAACCCTGCGCATATTTTGAAAATGTAAAAGAATAATCGTTCGAAGTAAGTGCATGTAATGAACTTAGAAAAAAGGTGGCATGTTGTAGATACCTCGTTTCTACACCTTCCGCCAACCACTCAGTGATGATTGAGCCGCATGTTTGTTACAACGAAACGTTGTATCACAGTTTATAAGTTCGTCGTCAAGTAATAGCTCAAACAGCTATGTGTACCCCTTGGTCGTCATCTACGCGCCGATACGGTCGTTTTGACAGTCATTAGAGTTTAGTTGGAGTCCGGGTCAAAACCGCTTCATTTTCTGATAATCGTCTTTCAAAACCGAGTCTGAACGCTCGAAAATATTTTAGATATTCTAATATTTCAAAACTTATCGTTTTTGGTAAAATATATCCATATTTTATTGAACAGTAATTGAGATCTACCGCAATTCCTGAAAAGAAACACGGAAGTCTTTTGGAAGTAACGCAACAGGTGATGCGCCTCTTCCAAGAGTCGCAGTGCCTGCTGCGCCTCTTCCTCAGTTCTGTTTTCCTGTTTCCGGAATATTTTCTAGATTTCTTTCCGTATTCGACTTATTCCAAAACTCTTCGAAGTTTTCCCTATAAAAGGAAAGCTTAATTCTCACTTTCAAATCACGCGAGTGTTCCACCCTTCTCTTCTCTCTTTGCATTCTAGACCTTCCTCTAAGCTTATTGACAACTACGTGCTTGATCAGTCGACCACGGAAGCTCATAAGTCATATCCTTCTGGGTACCTGTCTCGTTTTGTATTGACCTACCAATTTGATCAACTCAACTTAATTAATCAACTTTAATCAATCATTTTTCCTCTTTCGAGGGCACTTTCATTACATCGAATCAAGCTATCGCTAAAAAACAACTTAGTTAACTCGTTTCGTCAAACATGTAAGTCTGAGGGTGTAATAATCTTGTCTTGTACTTTATTTTATCTTTTGTATTGTATAAGTTATGTAAGATTCATGTCGGATTCATGTAAAAACCGTTTTTTTTTATTATTAGTCCTTTTTAAATTACCTTTTAACATTACTTCATATTTATTTATCTAGTTCTCGACTTAGATCCCTAATGGTCGATATTAGTAAGTTTTTGTCGTCTTTAATTCATGATCATGTCTTAAAAGGTTAGATTCGTTTATATCTAGTCCTTAGATCCGTCTTTTATATAGTTTGGCATAGTTAAAATCTATTAAAACACTCCAATCCGACTTGTAGTTCAATAATAAACCGTAAACATACAAATGAACACTAAATAATTGCGATTCTGGCTTCACAGCCAGAACCCAGCTCAAGAACAGACGCAAGAAAGGGTGCGCCTCTTCCAAAGGACGCACCACCTGCTGCGCCTGTTCTGGGTTGTGTTCTGTCTCTGAACTTCCTGGTTCGCTTCGACGTAGTTTAATTCGTTAAATAAATCGACTATTTAATTCTAGTATCCCTGTTAATATGATTCGTTTAGTCTTTAATATTAAGTTTTCTTATTTATTTTCTTTCTTTCAAAATTCGTCTTTCAAACATATTTCTGACATAGATCCTTCGAATCTGTTGTAGTATTTATTCTTTTATTCTCCAGTAATCATTGTATGATTTATTGCTTTTTCACTTGTCAATTTAATCTAAACCTTACTTTGACCTAATTGATTGCTAAAATACATGTCAACCGACTAGTCTTAACTCACATGCTAGGATCAAAAACTTGATGTTGCATAGCATGCATATAACCGACAACACATCGATAACAGAAGAGTTTCTTTAACCATTAGTAGAGGCGGGCGGGATTAGGTGTTCATTGGCGGGCGGGATTAGGTGTTCGATAAAAAGAGATTCCTAATACGTACCCTCACCCCTTACTCAAGATCTCCGTGAGCACCCGTGTTCATTGGCATCCACGAGAGTCAATCTAGACATACATAGAATGCCAAGGGTAACGAGTTCTTTAGTGTTCTTGTCATCGCTTTATGTCTTGACATGGCATGAAGTATTCGAACGGTTCCAACTTTCCACAAAAGTTGGTGGCGAGTCCACAAAAAGCGTATTCAATACGATGCCACATCGCGCCTCCTCCTCACCGAGGCACGTGATCGCGGGTTCCGTGTATCACAGTTTGGCGACTCCGCTGGGGATTATACACTCACGTGTTACCCAGGGTGGAACTTGAACATGGTTAAGGAAATAGTATGTATGAGACAGTCGTTGGTTTTCATGACTCGGCTCTCTTGGGTCGTTTTATTCAGCCTTCCTAGGCCTAACCCAACCCTTTTGACCAATCGTCCAGTCCGGACGGTCCAAGTTCTTATTTGTATCTATGGATGGATAGCGATTGACGTCAACCATACCGCAGTGTGTACTCATGTTAGCACCAAGGGCTTTCACTACTTGAGTAAATGGACTGGAAACCAACCTGTACTCATGTCTGGCATGGGCCCCTCCACCGACCTTGGGTTTAATTGCTTGGTATGACAACCCACCCATTTAAGCCAAATCCCTTTTAAATGCACTTAGCATACCATTACTTTGCCTGTTTAAATATGTATAACCATATGTGATCACCCTTTTGTAAATCATGACAAGTTCTTTAAAAAAAAATCCTTTTAAATTGTAAAGCATTTTCAAAGGTGGCCTAAAGTAGCGCAAAGTCAGTCAAAATCCTGTCCAAATGTCGAGTCAAAAGTCAAAATCTTTTCTCCACTTCGAGTCAACATTTCTAAAACCACACTACGGTTGCCTAGAAGAAAAATTTCAAATCTAGTCATTTCAGAACTCACTTGACACAGTGGTACGCTCCCACTTCACAAATCGAGTCTTTTCGAGTAAGTGTGCTAAATAGTCGATCGTGTTTTGATTCGTCGTTGGTCTCTTGCCTCAACTTCTTCCAAGATGTCAGGAGATAATGTTCAATGCCGGAATGGTAATGGTAATGGTAATGGTAATGATCTAGTCCTAGCTGCACTCCTTCTTCTCCAAATAAGCCAAGATCAAGCTTATGCACGTCTCGACGCCATCGAAAACCGAATTATCGTTGTGGAAACTAGGCTTACTCCTCCCAACATGCATGATAATAGTGTGCATGACAACCTTCAACCACCATCCATGGGACAACCTGAAGTCGATCCTAAGCCAATCCCTACTGAAGCTGAAAAACGACTCCAGTATCTGGAGGAGTAACTCATGTACCTTAAGAGGGATGACATTTACAGAGAAAACAGTCCCAAGTATGAAGTTGTGAACGCACAGCTTCCAACCAACTTCAACATGAATGATATCCCAAAGTTTAAGGGGCATGAAAACCCTTTGAATCATATTCGTGCTTTCAAAGACTACATGTCTATTATAGGCATTAAACCAGAGATGTTCTTAAGGATCTTTCCTTCTTCTCTTGACACCATTCCTAAGCAATGGTTCTACTCTCTGGACCACAAGAAAATTGCAACATGGGATGATGTTGCCATCGAGTTCACTAAACAATATGCGGATAATGCTGAAATCCAAGTCAACATTCGCACTCTGGAGGTTCTTACCCAGAATGAGAAATAAGGTTTCACCGACTTCCTAAGTAGGTGGAGGAAGACTAGTACTCAACTAGTTGAACGTCCGGATGAAGTCACTCTTGTGTAAAAGTTTGTAGACAACATAAGACCTATCTATGTAAACCATCTAAGGTACCAAAACATAAAGTCTTTCAAAGACTTGACTGTGTTAGGCACCCGAATGGTATTCGTAAAGGGCTCTTGTCCACCATGGTAGGTCGTGGGTACCAAGGCTCAACGAGTCATTCTTAAGGCTCCACCAACAAAACTGATGAGGTGAACCTTGTTGAAACACCTAAAAAGTGATAAGTGAATATTTTTATGATTTTAATCCCCAATTTAGCTCGGTTTTGTATGTCATTTGTGCTTTGTTAAGCCATTTTGTGAGCTAATGTCGTCTTCTAGGCGAATTCCATGTTTAAACCTGTTTTGTAGGGAAAGTGACGTTTCTACGCCCTTTTTCTATATTTCCGAGCATTTGCCTAGAACCCAACGATTTGTGAAGCAAGCTTGACAAGTCAAAGGCACTCCAAGAAGGTTCACTAATCAAAAAGGAAGAAGAAGTAAAGACGATCTCGCGGTTGTCAGAAGATCGATCAGTTAGGCGAAGAAATCATCATTTTACATCAAACCCTATCAACAAACCCGACTCAAGAGGTCAAGGGGGATAATGAAAGTCAAGTCATAGGCCAAGGTAGATGAAACAAAAGTCAAAGCATCTGGATTACAACATACCCGATCGGGTAAGTGGTGAACCCGATCGGGGAAGTTTGCTGATCCGAGCTTTTGCTTCGACTTCCTTTATTTTGTCCTATATGTTCAATGCATGACCCCTTCCCCACGAAACCCTACTGCTATATAAAGAGAGCCTCAACATCTCTTCTCAACATACCTCTCCACAACACACACTTCTCTTTAGATTAGAAACCCTAGATTAGGAGGAGAGAAACCTAGCCTCTCTTCTCTTGTCTAGATAATTTTATTCTTCCCTTTTGTCCTTAGTTTCTTAGCTTATTTCTGTCTTTTCTACATCAAATCCTTAGCCTAGATCAATAAGAATTTCATCTTTGTAATCTACTTTATGTGGTTCAAGTATTGTAATTCGTGGATCGACTATTCTATGTAAGGAATTTCTATTACGGTTGTTTATATTTTATCGTTGTCGTTGTTGATCGTCATCTAGGTATTCCTATTTTATCTTTTGTTTAAAGTCTTTATGTTTCTTATTTGATTGCTATTTTCTTTACATGTTGTTTTAGATTCAATTTCAATACCGTTGTAATCATTTCTTTTCCCTAGAAAGTCAATTTAGCGTCGTTATTATCGCCAATTAAAGAGTCTTAAAATATTATCAAAACCAAATAAACATGTCTATCCTAGTTTCTGTTATTGACATCATCTTAGATTTAAACATTGCCATGAGTGAGTAGTCGTTTTTCTAGGATGTAGGGTAGCCATGTAGGTTGATTAAAAGATGATAATTGGATAAAGAAATTGTGCCTTTAAAACGTTGTGTCTATGCATGTTTGGATTGTAATGATGGTTAACGATTTCTGGCCAAAATCATTGACTAAAATGGAATTCTTTTCCAAGGTAGAAATACGTGAATTGAATAGACAAAGCATGACATGGTAGATTAGACCTAGTAAATTGCCTAAAAGCCTGCTAGACCATCTGATCTATGATTGTAATGAACACATCATTCTTACGAACTCACAATGAATTATTTGCATGTTCTAAATCCAATTTCATCAATATGTTAATCTACATGTGTAAACCTACTTCCCTAGATTCTTTTCATCATTGTTAATTCATCACTTGCTTTATTGTTTTCATTTTAATTTGCTTTTATGTTGTTTTCATTTATGCTTTTTATTAGTTTAGAAATCAAAACCCCAAAACCCAGATATTCGTTTCGACAAAATCCAATTGCAAGTATCTCACAATCCATAGGAAACACCATCTCTCTGAGGATCGACCCCTGCTTACCTAACTACATTAATTTGTTGTTAGCCTAGTCTGGGTAATTATCTTTGACCAGGGCTTGCGACAGGCCCGATCAAAAAGATTAGCCAACCAAGGAAGTTCACCAACATTTGTGACACCTACACCAATGCCTTGAAATGAATATCACAACAAGGCAAACTACAACCCATAGGACATACACCTGGGCCAGAAAAGAAAAATAAGTTTTGGGATGAGAACTCGTACTCTAAGTATCATAGGGGTAAAGGGCATGACACAGAAAATTGCTAATAACACAAAGAATCCTCTTGGAGTTCGAACGATCAGAGACGAGGAATCCATCTTGGATTGCTCACATCTCATCTCCTCAGTCGAAGATGAGGTCAATATGCTCGAAAATGAGAGAATATATTCCACCATCTCTCCTACCATCTATGACTTCATTGCATTGGCTAGGAGTGTGAGTAGACAAGTCATAGAGCTTGAAACCATGGTGGCATCCCTACGCATTCCGGGTGCCACGCCTCAAGAAAATACACCACAAGTTCCCGTTCTATCACCACAATCTACAATGAAAGAGGTGATCATGATATATGGCAATCTAGTCGAACGAATAATCACCCTAGAAACTTAAATCACTCGATTAAGAGATTCCAATACTATCAATGGGATATGGGCTGATGACAATGAAGACGAATACCTCACCAATCATCCTCAAATCAGAAATAGCGAAGACCTAAATATAGACTATCTCACTCGCTCAGGACGTCCTTATCAAAGCGTCCCTTAAAACAATCCTACAACTAATGGTCCAATTACCAACACCAATGTCGTCACCCCAAATGATAGCGAAGGTGCATCTACTGACCATCTACTTAAGCAACTACAAAAGACAAAGGATGATCTTTCAGTCTGGCAGCTAGTTGCAAGTTCATTTCCTCATCGCCAAGCTTTGCAACAAGCATTGGCAAAACTGAATATAACACATGAATCTACACCTAATGATATAGTCAACTTGGTCCACCAAGTTCCAATCAAGCTAAGTAACCCAGTTACTTTCTCAGACGAGGATTTGCCTCCTTTTGGGGCTAGTCACAACCTCGCTTTGTATATCACCATAACATGTCCGAAAAAGAATGTACCAATGACTTTGGTAGATGATGGCTCTGCAGTCAATGTCATACCATTAAAAAAGGCACGTAAATTGGGCATGAAAGATTCAGATTGGACTCCTACTAACCAAGGTGTTCGAGTATACGATGGAACACGTTGAAAGGTAGTAGGACTAGTTAACCTTACCATAGCCACTGGGCCAATTGAGCGAAAGGTTAAATTCCAGATTATAGACTTCGAAGCATCTTTCAACATACTCCTAGGAAGGCCTTGGATTCATGCTTCCAAAGCTTTGACATCCACATTACACCAAAAGATCAAAATCCCTCTGGATGGGAATGTAGTAACTATCACCTCGTCACCCATTAAGGCTGTCTTAGAGAAGATGTCTAGCAACCAAGTGGTAACAGATCCAGAATACGAACTTGGGGGATTTCATAATGTCCATCTAGTAGACAGTGAGTTGGCACCTCTATATTTCGACCCTCATTCCAACCTAGTTCTCAACCACATGCTTAAATCACAGGGATACTTCCCAGGAATGCCTTTGAACCCCAAAAGGAAGAGTACTCCTATACCTTACAAAGAAGGGAACTCTGGAAAGATACCGTTAGGTTTAGGATATAAAGCCACGAAGAAGGAAACTCTAGAAATGCTTACCCAGGCTCAAAACCGTAAAGAGAAGGGAATCCAGATGCAACCTTACTTCCCTAGTCTAAATGGATACTTCGTCAGAGAAGGATGCCATGAATACTTCCACGGGTTTCCTCAACCTTGGCATTATAAGGGAATACAACTAGCTGGAATCGAGGTCTTCCACGATTGCTACTTTATCCCTTCAGATACGGTTCCTACCGTCAGGACTCGTCAAACGCCTTGTTTGGACATAAAGCTATCAGTCTCTTGTTTGGGGAGGACCGATTCGTCAGAGCTGCGTAAGATGAGATCATTATCATGATACTTCAAGACGATCATTTTAACCCCGCGGCGCTACTCACCGACGCTGATTCAAGGCCCAAAGGATGGAGAAAATCAATCAAGTGGACTAACAACCAAGGGACGCTCTTCAAAGTCACCACTGGAGAAGAAGAGATGTTCAAAGGAGCGCCAAAAGACAATGAATTCGAGTTTGAGTCGGAGTCGGAGTCAAAGTCAAAGTCTGAGTCTAGCGAAGTCGCTAGAGAGTCTCCTCCTGCCGTCAATCCTCATCCCTTTGTTTTTCGTAGCTTAGCATCTAATAGTAACAGTATTCTGGGGAATGTCCCAGCAGCTGTACCTTTACCACCAATGACTACTGATCATATGGCCTCTTTGTTCCACCTATTTTCAAAATTTAATATGAATAAATCTGATTCTGCTTACTCCTTACGTTATTGTGAATTCAATTCTATTTATGATGATAATGAGGATGATCCTGACCCTGACACAATCGAACTACCTCCCTATATAATCAAAGAAATGCTACAAGAGGGGGAAGAGGCACCAGTTATAGAAAACACTGAACCCATCAACGTACGAACCAAACTAGAAACCCGAGAACTTAGGATAAGGACGACTCTTAAACCAACCGAAAAGGCCAATTTCGTCGACCTTCAACACGAGTTCAAAGACGTTTTTGCTTGGTCTAACAAAGACATGCCAGGGATCGACAAGGATATCGCAGAGCACCGAATTCCAATCAGGCCAGGTTTCAAACATGTAAACCAGAAGCTCCGCAGAATGAGAGCTGAGTGGGCTCTCAAAATCAAAAAACAAGTCGATAAGAAATTCAAAGATAGATTCATCAAAGTTTCTGAGTACTTTGACTGGCTGGCTAACATAGTCCTCGTACCCAAAAAGGATGGGAGAATCCGAGTATGTGTTGATTCCAGAGACTTGAACAAAGTAAGTCCCAAAGATGACTTCCCTCTACCACATATCGACATATTAGTAGATAATACGGCAGATCACGCATTGTTATCCTTCATGGATGGGTATGCCATGTATAATCAGATTAAAATAGCTGAAGAAGACATGTATAAGATAGCCTTCGTCACTCCATGTGGTACCTATTGCTACAAAGTGATGCCATTCGGGCTAATCAATGTTGGGGCTACATATCAATGTACCGCAACTAAGTTGCTATATGACATGATGCATAAAATAGTGGAAGTTTACGTGGACGACATGATCGTCAAATCTAAAGATAGTAAAGGGCATACCGATAATCTTTGCTAGTTCTTCCTCAGATTGCCCAAATACAACATGAGGCTCAACCCTCAGAAATATGCATTTGGAGTAGCTTCGGGAAAACTCCTAGGACATGTCGCCAGCTAGAGGGGAATAGAGATTGACCCATCCAAGATCAAAGCTTTAATCGAAATGCCACAACCCCAAACCGAAAAAGAGGTTAGAGGATTCCTGGGAAAGGTAAAGTACGTGAGTCGGTTCATATCGAAACTTACTATGATTTGTGAACCTATCTTCAAAACGTTTAAGAAAACAGATCATACCACGTGGGATGATGAGTACCAAAAGGCATTTGACATAATCAAGGAGATATTAGCTAAACCACCAGTATTAATGCCTCCTCAACGAGATCAACCTATTGGTTTATATCTCACAGTCACCGAAACAGCCATGGGGGCCATGCTCGCACAAACTGTTGGGAAACAGGAAAGAGCTATCTACTACCTTAGTAAGAAGTTCTTAGAATATGAATGAAAATATACACCTCTCGAAAAACCATGCCTCGCTCTTGTGTGGGCAACAAAGAAGTTACGCCATTACATACTTACCTACTCTGTCAAGGTGTATTCCAAGATAGATCCCATCAAATACCTATTCGAGAAACCCATTCTCAACGGACGTCTAGCAAGATGGACCTTAATGCTCTCAGAGTTCGATCTCAAATATGTACCTCTAAAAGTCATAAAAGGACGTGACGTTGCCGAGTTCTTTGCATACAATCCTATCAACGATACCCATGTGATAGACACGTGGTCATTTCCAGACGAGTACGTACTACAGACTTGTATAGACTCCTGAGACCTCTACTTCGATGGTGCATCAAACTTAAGAGGATTTGGAGTAGGGGTATTGCTCATTTTTCCTGAAGGTGAGCATACCATGTTATCCGTCAAACTCGACTTCGAGGTAACAAACAATGCGGCAGATTATGAAGCTTGCCTCATCGGTTTACAGGCAGCAGTCACCTTAGGCATTAAGAAACTTCGAGTGAAAGTCTAGCACCCTATCAAGCTAGGATAGATCAAGTGGCTCAATTCTTTGATCAAGTCACTTACCTACATCTACCTCGTGAAGATAATCAGTTTGTAGACGCTCTTGCGAAACTTGCGGCCATGATCAACATGCCAGACAACCTGACTGAAATGCCTTTATGCATCGAACGACGGTGAGAACCGGCCTATGTGTACCAACTCACAGATGAAGAAGAATATCCGGAGGAACCGTGGTTCCAAGCCATTTTAAACTTCCAACTCAACGGTACATATCCACCAGATATAAATAAGAGAGGACAACGAGCCATATGCCTGCTAGCCTATTAACACCTCTTGGTGTCGTTTTGTGTTGCCTTGATCATTCACAGGCACAGAAAGTACTGGAAGAAGTTCATGAAGGAGAATGCGGTCCTCACATGAGTGGACCCATGATGGTAAAGAAGATCACACGTCTAGGATACTACTGGACAACAATGGAGTCAAATTGTATTAAATACGTCAGACATTGCCATAATTGCCAAATTTTTGGGAACGTACAACACGTTCCTTCTTCATTACTCTATACCATGACCTCTCCTTAGCCATTTTCTGCCTGGGAATCAATATCATTGGAAAGATCACTCCAGCTGGAACAGGAGGTCACTGTTTCATCTTGGTAGCTATCAACTATTTCACCAAATGGGTCGAAGCGGCATCCTATACTAGTCTCAATGCTAAAAACCTGGCAAAATTCATACAAACCAATATCATTTTTCGATATGGTTTCCCACATGAAATCATCAGTGATAACGGAACACACTATTTCACCAAGCAATTGTTAGCCAAAAATAAGATCAAGTATCTTCACTTCTCGCCTTATAGACCACAGACTAATGGCGCGGTAGAGGTAGCTAACAAAAATGTCGTCACAATCCTCAAGAAAATGATAGACAATTATCGTGATTGGCCAAGAAAGTTACCCTTTGCATTATGGGGTTATCGCACTTCAGTTAGGACGTCCACTGGGGCTACTCCTTTCTATCTAACCTACGGGATGGAAGTTGTACAACCAGTAGAGCTTGAAATCCCATCTTTGCGCATCCTCTTGGAAAGTGATATCCCAGAAGTTGATTGGAAAAGAGATAGATATGATGAACTTGTCCTCTTGGACGAAAGAAGACTATGTGCATTACATAGTGTACAGACATATCAGGCACGTATCAAACGAGCCTTCAAAAGCGAGTTAAGTCCAGAAACATCAAAGACAAAGATTTAGTGCTCAAATCAGTCAGAGCTCTCCTACATGTAGATCCACGAGGGAAATTCAAACCTAACTGGGCTGGACCTTTCTAAGTAAAATCCATATTTTCAGGAGGTGCGGTTAAAATCTCAGACCTAGACGGGAATGAATTCGCTAACCCTACCAATCTAGACCAAATGAAACGGTACTATCCTTAGATATACACTAGAAAAACGCACCATGCGTGAACCTCACGTGCCGCTCATGCGACACGAAATAAAACCGGCTCCTAGCCAATCGAATTTCATGTCTCTATTGCTCTTGAATTTTGACATTTGGATCATCCTCATGTCATCAAATAAATTTGAGTTGTATTTCCTTAGGAATAAGTAAAGCTCATGCTACCCTTTTCTAAGTTCATTTACAAGCTCTTGCTTGGAACAATTATTCTTTTACATTTTCGAACCACGCGCAGGGTTTGATTTCATTTTTTCTAATGAATACGTAGGCAATCCCTCACAGGATTCAACCCATTTTATTTATTGAAATGTGAATAGAAGGACATTTGCATTTGCATTTGAAATTAGACAAGAATAATAAAAGAAAAACCTTTGGTTTTGTTAACTAACTTAACCTTTATTCATTATTCAAAAAATAATAATAGTATCTTACATATTATGAAATGCCGAAATAAAGCTGAGTTAGGATTCTAAAAATCCCATCTATTATTACAACTAAAAAATAATACTAATACTATATAATATAAATTGACTAAGGCTACTCTTCCATCTTGCCTTTGCCTTTGTCATCCTTCTTGTCTTTATCACGAGGTTGACGCTCCTGCGTTACATCAGATCTAATCACCAACGATCTTTCTCGCGGTCTTGCGTTCCCATGTCTATCTATCACCATCCTTGCAGCAGGGTTAGTTCTCGACCTCTTTGCTGGATGCGTGACTAGAAATCCGGCTTCTTCGTCCCCATGAGTCAAGTATTTCGACCTTTCCTTACCAGATTCATAGATCTTGCAATGGCCAGGTTCGCGTTTCCTTGATTCTCTCGCTCTTCTAGAGTAGTAGCCTTTCTCCATCTAATATATGAGTCAGACACCCGTAGGGAGCCAATAGGAGAGGGTATGAACCACATGTTCCTTTGTACCCATCTAGTTGCCCATTCTCTACATGACTCTGTAGTATGAGCCAAGAGAGTTTGAGGAACAGTGTAAAGTCGGGGGATCCTCTGTTTGAAGCCCAGTTGCCTCGCCAGTCTTTAAGGAAAGATGCATACCCTGAATTCCAATCCAGGAAAGTGGAGTGCCCCAATCGGATCTAAAGATGATAGTCCAGTAACCACTACCTTAAGGTGCCACCATGGCACAGTCCACCTTATCAAAGGGCCACCTTCACCCTTCAGGTTGTTCTCCCAATAGTTGGGAATCCTAGAGAAGTCTACGATAAAGAGCCTAGTCCTCATGGTAATGGATCGAGCACGATATCCTTGCACATCAACTGGGGGTCCGATCAATCGCAGGCGCTCCATCAACCATATCTGCAGCACAAAAGAAGTCCGTAAAAAAAAACGAATAAAAAAAAAGAGAAAAAGAAAAAGAAAGAAAGAAAGGTTCTTACCTGCAGAATGGCGGGACTCCCTAGACATGAAAGCTCGCGGTTAGCCTTTCTATTATCAAGGCAAAGAATAATCACCCCTAGGCAAAGACAAGTTGGGATCTTGCGCAGCTCCCCATTTGCTCCACCAAGCTCAAGAAAATAGGACCCCCTCTCATTTCCTTGTCAATGTTCCCTTGGAAGATGTAGCTATGCAAAAGGCAAAATCCAAAGGTCATGCGCCTCACAACATAGGATAAAGAAGGGTCTTCCCTATTTATGAATCAGTTCAGAAAATCATGCATGCAGACACCCTTTGATGTGACATAGCGGTCAACCTCAGCTTTGGTCAATCCAAGGAGGTCCCTAATTTTATTCTTATACCCTTGATAGCTAAGAGGTATAACCGGACCATCTTCGGGATCCCATCCCCCAATCACAACAATTTCTTCAGGGAAAGGACAAATATCGCCTCCAGGAAAGGCAAATACATGTAATTATGGGTCCCAATATTCAAGACATGCATCAAAGAAGGGTCTTAGTACTTTCACTAGCTTTAAGCTTAAGATGGTCCCTAGATTGATCGCACCCATGTTGTGCTTCAAAACGTTAGTGAACTTATTTGCCCACTCCTTGAGACGCTTTTCAAAGGCATCCATAATTTCAAAACGTTTTTTTGAGATTAGCAGTTTTTTTTTGTGAGAGACGGATTACTGGAAGTTGTTTTGAATTAATAAAACCTTCAACTGAGCTCGCTATATATACTATTCGTCTTTCCTATTTTCGCTCAAAATATGGCAAACCCAGGAAGCGACGCAGTGAGAGCAGCGCCCTTTCGAACAATTGCAGCTCTTGCTGCGCCTCTTCCTTAGGCTCTTTTCTTAGACTTCCAGCCTTCACATTTTCTTAATTACTATTTCGTCTATGATTTCCTACTCCTATAGGATGTAGATATAGTAAAAGCGTCAAATTGCCAAATACTTAGATTTCCTAAATCTTGTCAGGTTCGGTTTTGAAGACGTTAATCGATATTTTCGCCATATTAGCACGTTTTATTCATTTCATTCTTTTTAGAAACTCATTTTATTTTCATTTTTTTACATACTTATATATTTTTTTTTATTTCTTTTTTTTAGGTGGTAACCCTCCCAATTGTCGGTCACATTTTTATACACATTTTCACATATTTCGCGCCAGTTTTGGCCACCAACTGTAGTTAATCGTTTACTTTCTAAGTTACATGTGTTTATATGATTTCTGCGTGAATCTCGGCAGCATGACGGCAGAAACCGTCAGCTACCAAACCTGTATTGAGCTAACCTGCAGGGACATAAAATCAACAGCAGCAAAGGCACTCAGACCATCAAACACATTTGACAAAAGGAATATATACATCCAACTGGGGGCTTCTGCCTAAAACAAACACAAATCCAAATGTACAAAAAAACACAGATTCAAAATGTACAAGTCTACAAAACAAAACAACAAAAACAGGAAACGACTAATCCTCATCACCAATTAGCCCAGCTAGAACCTCAAGGGCGGCAATCTTAGCGTCCATATCCTCTAGCTCCCTCAGCAACGAGTTATCTCCTCCCGTGACTCCGCCAGCTCACGCTCTGAGCCTCTTTGCAAGGAAATGCCTCATTTCAGTTATTTCATCTCAAAATAAAAAAGACGCAATAAAAGGAATGAGAGGTTCATACCTGTCGATCCTGACCACCAACGAGTGCCTCGATGGCTACAGCCCGCAGCCGGTTGGCCACACTCCATAGCGCCACATGTCGAGACGGTGCCACTTGCATTTTAATGTAAGCAAAAAGGTCAAATCGAGATGCATTCTTATGTAGCAATAAAGGAAAGGGCAAGGGTTAAAGGCTTACCCTCCTCACGAGGTGCTCCCACTCATCCAGACTCGTGTCACTCACCGCCGCGCTGAAGTTACGAAGATCTGAGATCGTCGTGAAACTAGCTGCGTTAGTATACTCCAACCTCTCTGGATAAGCTAGGGGCTCGATGTGGGAAATATCGATATATTTCATACATGAAATTTAAGGATTATAACGAAATTATAATATATGAAGTACGAGTCATAAACGAAATGCATAATATTAAAACATAGAGATTAGAATCAACCTCCAGTCCTAGCAATATGGCCTAAGAACAAATGTCGAGATCGATATTCTCCTAATCGTTGCACCCAAGATGCTCCGAGAAATGCCTTTTCTTGTGCTAGAATGAACACCCAAAAATTACTGATAATTTTTGTGAGAAGTAATGATGAGAATTGTCGAGAAAGAGATGATCTAAAACTCTTTTTCTACTCTCCTATAACCGGCCAAAGTAGTGGAGTAGAGGGAGGAGTCTTCCTTCTTTTTCCTCTACTTGTTTTTAGGTAGTGCAGTCAAGATAGGAGTCTTCCCTCTTTTTATTTATTTAATGTATAATATGTGTATGTATTATTATTGTCATTTATGTTGTCACATATTAATAAGTCCATACAACATCTTGTAGTCGATTTATTAATACCGGTCTGACATCATTTATTATGACAATATCGTATAATATATACATAATTTGCTAATTAAATATAACAGTTTATATTTAATTACGAATTAACATTTAATTCGTTTAAGCTTACATTATTTAATCGTATTAAATAATTACATTATATACATTAATTAGATATAACAGTTTATATTCATTTACGAATTAACATTTAATTCGTCTCAGCTAGTATTATTTAATCGTATTAAATAATCGTATCATCATTACATTGACTAACCTTTTAGTCATATATATCGACTAACCTTTTAGTCATATAAGGCATCAATATGATTATATTATTCATATAATCATATCTCTCAAACACATCCTTTAGGTGTGACTTTTAGGGACCAGTTGGTCACCGCCATTAAAATGACAATAACGTCAAACTTCTAGCAAGCCAACCGTTATCGATAAACGTTAATCAACTGATAAGAATACTAAGTATACCATGTGAACCTGTAAGAGTATTATACACGTTATCACAATAACTGTGGAAGACACTAGCTCCAACAATCTCCCACTTGTCCTTACAAGTGTATGTGCGATAACAGATTCTCATATCCAAAATTTCTCCCACTCAATGTAAAACAATTTGCAAAGTCCGTATTCACAAAGGTCGTATTTTACAAGTGATCAATATCAAGAGTGGTTTTTCCGACTAGAGAGTAACTTAACTGATAAACGAATCATTATTCGAGCTTGGCCATGCATTTCAGTTACAACTCCTCGAGTGGCCCTGAGAAATAACAAAACCTGATAAAGGTTGGATATTTTCCTCAACTCGAATCCTGCAGATACAAGCACAGTATGAAATGACCCAGTAAAAATCTACTTAGCCTCCTGTTACGATCGACCATGAGAAAGAAAACAAAGTCACCAAAAAACTGCCTTAATCTCAAGAGACAGTCGATAGTCAAAAGAATCGACTCTTAGGAGCACTATGAACGTCCTATCCACGACCTGGCACCGAATGTTCTGAAACATTTAGGACTCCATAACGTTGTCACGATGTCCTACGAGGTATCTGATGTGCATATTTTATATGCACATTTACACACTTATTCGCCCCCATTTCAGTCTTATTTATAGCTCATTTGAGCCGATTTCATGTCATATCCCTCGCCTATGCTACTTTGGTATGTTTTGTTCCTCAATTGCAGGTTTAGGACTTCTCGGGGTGCTTTTGGATGCATTTTGGATAGTTTGAAGGGAAATAGATTGAGTTCTAGATATGTGATTGAGGCGATTCAAAATGGATAAGATAGATCTCTTTCTTAGCTTCGGAATGAGACAAAGAACGCCAAAATCCGCCAAGTAACGAAGAAATGGCGGACGTTTTAAGTTCAGTGTGCGGTGCAGGAATTTAACACTACCACCGATCGGCAATGCCACCTACCGATCGACCAAGGGCCAATTGGCCTACCACCGATCGGCAGAGACATCCTGGGGGCCCTTTCCACTTCTTCCTAAGCTTTGTGGACACTTCATACAAGCCCACCTATCGCTGGGAGCCCCCATCTACCTTGAACTATCAAATGAAGACCTATAGAGGACAACTCAAGCCCACACCTATCGTCAAGACCCATCCACCGATCGGTGGGCTAGGACACCGATCGTACACACTTCTTGAAGCCCACTCCGATCGGTAAGCTAGGACACCGATCGGCAATGACAAGCCCACTTTCGTTTTCTACCTCTCTAATCTACTGGGCAAGCTATTGAGCAACGGGACCGAAGCTTTCCGAAGCCCAAGTCACTCAGAAGAAACATCGAAGCCCAAAGGAGAAAACCTAGCTCTATATGAAGGAGAAGTGAAGAGAGTGAGGGGGTATCTCTCCCTAGACGCAAGATCCCTTGTCACGGATCGAGTTTCCGCTCAAAAACTCCATTTTAGATTATTATTTACATTTTAGTCGATTAGTTTTAAGTTTTCGTTCGTTTTTGTACTTCCGCTGATTGGGATACTCTTCTGCCGATCGACATAGCCTTGTATTCAGACCTATTTCAGGTTTCTTTGTTTCGCATTTAGTTATTTCGTTCGTTTATTGTTTCCACATCGCTTTGCTATGATGTCTTATGCTAATACAGTAGTTCATATGCTTAGATCTATCACCATGAGTAGCTAATCTGCATGCTAGGGCTAGGGTGAACTATTGTGGATCCGGGATTTGGGGGTTCCAATTAAACCGTTTATGCATCTGAACCTATGTTTGATTTAATTGTCGTTTGACTGACCTAGGACGCTAGGTTATCATTTGTTTAGTGTATTTCCCCTGAGACTGACCAAGTGATTGGGAAGATAGACCTGACACCAATCGGCATAGCCTTATACCGATCGGTAGACATATAGGATAGTGATTTCTGTGAGACCGAACCAGTTATCAGAGTCGCTAGGGGTGGTTAGGAGGCCGAACAAGCAACTTTCTTACCCTTTAGGCTGTTTAGACCTTGGCTGACCTATCCCGTTGATACATAGTGATCCCGTTTCTGCCCTAGTTTTTCCTTCATCTGATTTTCGTACCCTTTATATTGCATTTTGATTATTGCTTTCGTTTGTTATCCCTCTTTCTCAACCTCTCAAACTATTAAAACCTGTTACTTGGCAGAACTGAACTTGACCCTAGATTTGATTAGATCGACCGCCTCCCTGTGATCGACCCGGACTTATCACTAGCTGCCCTAGTTAGTTTTAGTTTGGACCTATAAATTATTGTTTGATATCGGATTTATAACGACATAAATCTCGCTTATCAAAATGGCGCCGTTGCCGGGGAGGCGATTTTCTGATTAATTTGGTGTTTCTTTTCTGTTCGAATTGATTTCTGTGAAATTTTGCCCTTATACCGATCGGTACATACCCCCCACCGATCGGTTTTGCCTTGTTTTCTGATTTGTCTTGCCAGTGTTTATGCGCAGGAGAAACTCTGCTGCCCTGCTGAACTTCGATCCTGAACCAGAAAGATTACTGCGCAGAAATCGAAGGCTGGCTGACAACGAAAGCACACAAACACCCACAATAACACCTACATCCTCACCATCACCTACAATTTCACCAACATCAACCCCACCCACATCACCAAGAAAAACCATGCCTAGACTAGCTGACGAAGCCGTGCCCTCGGCTGAGCAAGTTCCTACAGGGACTCTCAAACCGAACCTCACAGCCACAAACTTTAAAATTGACCCATCCTTCTACAACCTCATCCACAAAGAACAATTTGGTGGTGCGCTATCCGAAGACCCGGCGCGCCACATCAACCGATTTTGTGACCTTTGCCAATTGATCACCCACGAAGGGGTGACACAAGATCAACTCCGGAGGATGATGTTCGCTCATTCATTGAGGGACAAAGCATCATCTTGGCTGGAAACCTTGCCGGTCGCAACTAGCAATACATGGGCCACCCTAGTCCTTGCTTTCTACAGGAAGTTTTTCCCGCCGGAGAGGACGGCCAACCTAAGGATGCAAATCACCGGGTTTAGACAGCGCCTCAATGAGAATCTCTACGATGCTTGGGAGAGGTTCAAAACCCTGGAGAAGCAATGCCCACATCATGGGTTTGGAGAAGGGTTCATGGCCATGACATTTTACAACGCTCTAATGCCGGACTCAAGGAGGATATTGGATTCCGCGGCAAATGGGATGTTCTCTAACGTGGAAGTAGCTGAGGCTCGTGAGTTGATAGAGACTATGGCTAGCCATAGTATCCAATATGGCCAATCTTCCACTACTTTGGCTGCTATAGGCACTGAAGGTCATTTCCAACAGAGTATGACAGCCCAAATCGAGGATCTTAAAGCCCAGTTGGCCAGTTTGAAGGTCAACACAGCCCCGACGATTGCTCCACCGATCGGCCCTATACCCTCACCGATCGGTGCCCTCCAACAACAATACACTCTGGACAATTTTGGGTACCCAGGGGTAGTAGAACAGGTTGCTGCTTATCAGAACTATCAGCAGCAGAACTTCAACCAGCAGTACAACAGGCCAAACCCTCAGTACCAGCATCCACCGATCGGCCAACCATCTCAACCGATCGGTCAAGTTCCATACCAGCAACAAAACAGACCTCAACCCTTCAAGCCTCCTACATTCACAGATATGAACGATTTGAGGATGATGCTGATGGGAATGCAGAAAAGCCAGGAGCACCTCATTGCTCAAGTGGCTAAAATGGACCAAGAAAAGGCGGGGGCTATTAAGAACTTGGAGATTCAGATTGCTCAACTAGCAGCCTCACAAGCTCAAAGGCAGCAAGGCCACCTCCCATCTCAGCCTAGCAAAACCACCGATCATGTCCATCATGTGAATGCCATAACATTGAGGAGTGGGACCACCTATGAGGCTGAGGACAGAGCAGAAAGTTCTGGGAAGAATGCTGAGAGGTCTGAGAAGCAGAAAAACGAAGAAAATGGCCAGAATATCACTCCCACCGATCGTCCCATCCCCTATACCGATCGGTCTGAACCTTTCAAAGCTGCTGAGAATGATGTTGAAGCTGGTTTGGGCAAGGGGAAGCAGTCAGAAGAAGCTGGGATGAAGATTAAGCTTCCCTTCCCTGGTCGTCTTAAGAAGAAACCCCCCTACGAGGAACAATTCGGTAAGTTCAAAGAGGTACTTACTAAACTTGACATCACTATTCCATTTCTAGATTTAGTTTTGCAAGTACCCTCTTATACTAAATTCCTAAAAGACATCTTAACCCGGAAAAAGACCCTCCCCAAGGTTGAGACCGTCGCTTTTACAGAAAGGTGTAGTGCACCTCGACAAAGTGACTCTCCACCTAAACTAGGTGACCCCGGTAGTTTCAGCATCCCAGGTACCATAGGCGCCCTTAATATAGATAATGCCTTATGTGACCTAGGAGCTAGTGTTAGTGTCCTACCCTTATCCTTAGCTATGAAGATGGGCTTGACCCAATTCAAGAGCTCGAATATGACAGTCCAAATGGCGGATAGGACCACTTCACGACCTTTGGGTTTACTTGAGGATGTCCCGGTTAAGATGGGTGGGTTTTACATACCGGTCGATTTCGTAGTGTTAGACATACCTGAAAATGCCGACATCCCTATCATCTTAGGGAGACCTTTTCTACACACTACAGGTGCTATAATTGATGTTCTAAGAGGACCTTGACTTTTAAGGTGGGGGGTGAACTTCTAGTGTTTAAACCTTATGATACACCCCGCTCTCCCTTAGTTGTAAAGACCAATTCGATCATTAGAGACCAGAACCGGCCATTAAAGGACCCCACCTACCAGTTTGGAGACCTCACCTGTCAGTCTGCAGTACCCACCGATCGGCCTCACACCCTTGCCGATCGGCATCCACCCCCCACAGAGCTCCATGATCATCCCCTGCCCCAGATTGTTAGTTCTGACCTTCCCCTGTCTCCTGCTAGTGTTGATGCTATGAGTTCTGCCTGTTCTGTTAATGTTATATCTCCGTCTCACATCTTTGGAGACACCTTGGAGACTTTTCAACCTTTGGATGCAGGAATTTATGACTCACGTGATTGGCGAGGCCATCCGAGATCAACCGGGCACAGAGATTCACCACTTGCCGGTCTGCCGAGTGTACTATGGGCCAACCATCCTCCTGTGGATGCTCGTGCTGTTTGGAGGCCAAGAGAGGCCTGTGCTGATGACATTCCCTACACTTGATCCGAAGCTAAACAAGGTCGTGCGGGACCTAACTGAAACCAGCGCTTCCGGGAGGCCACCCGTTGTTATTTGCTTTTCGTTTTTGGAACAATCTTATTTCAGTTGTAATAGTTAGACAATTTTTGCTTTCGTTTTGAGACATTTTAAGAGATTGTGTGAGATGAGAGCGAGAGAGACATTTTTCCTCCTGTTTTGTAATGCTACAGGTAATGACGGAGCCGTCTAGCTGATGATAGCTCGGGATGGTGAGGACCTGTTCACCATTCACCGCCTTGCTTTGAACCGGTTTGGGGGAACTCTCACTCATTCTGTAAGTCTACCCTCTCCACTTTCACTCTCACCTGCATTCCCCATTCTCCTTTAACCACCTTTGCACCGATTTTCGTCAATTGAGGACAATGACGAGTTTGGTTTGGGGGAGGGTTTTGGTTGTGTGCTTCATATGTGCTTCATTCATATGTACTATAAGCAGTTGCATGTTCATACGTGAAAATAAAATTTTTTTTAGAACTGCTTATGTGTGGGAAATGGTTCGAGATGTGCAAAACGACGATGAAGATATATACACTTAGCTTAATTCATCTCAACTGTGGCCTAACTTATATGATATGACATATTGAGATTAGATTGGATTAATGAGTCTAACATGTCTAAATTGACTTGTTTGATGTGAATCTACTTTGT
Source organism: Heliosperma pusillum (assembly GCA_022085475.1). Classification (NCBI taxonomy): domain Eukaryota; kingdom Viridiplantae; phylum Streptophyta; class Magnoliopsida; order Caryophyllales; family Caryophyllaceae; genus Heliosperma; species Heliosperma pusillum. Next base: position 89,945 of record JAIUZE010026648.1, on the reverse strand, counting down.
ATCGAAATGCTTCTCAATGACGTACTGTAATTCTTAACCTGCATGCTCGTGCTTGATTCATAAGTGTGAATTTTGACTCGTTGTAGTTTCCGAAGGTATGCACCCTAGGTCCGCGGACAGGGCATTCACTTAAATTTGAACTCCACTAAGCCAAATTGCCTTGATTCGTCCCTTTAGATGTAGGATCCACTCTTTATTGACCACGTTTCACAAGACTATATTGACTACCTTGGTTACAACCTTACAAATTATGAACTACATCGTAAAAACATCCTACCCAGACTGTAATGGTTGCGTATAGGAGAGTTATGTCACGAAAACGTGTCAAATGAAGAAAAGGGCCTGATTTTTGAAGTTTTTGAGCTGATACCTATCGGTGTGGCCTAGTACACCGATCGGTGAAGGTAGTATACCGATCGGCATCCCCCTGTTTTTGGCCTGTTTCAGTGTTATATGAATGTCTGGAGAATAATTCAGCTTCATAGCAAGTTATACAGCAAGAATAGTGATCGAAAGTTGAGTTTCCAAACAATAAAGTGAAGTACTGAGATCTATTGTGAAGGTAGCAGTTCCAAAATGGTGCTATCAATACATAAATGTGAATTCCTATTGTTTGAAGTACAAATACTGAAGTTATGATAATGTCAAGAGATTCGAATTTTTGCCTATGATCGGTATTGGTTAATGTTATGGACGTTTGGGTCTTTTCATTAGTGGTAGCGCAACCACCAGTTTTTTGAGCCCCACACTCCCATACGCGTTAGCACGCACCCATCTTTCACCTATTGAACATAGCCCCATTACAACCTTGTGCCCAGCATACCTTGAGAACTTTTAGTACTACGAGTATTATTTACGAACTTGGATCATGTTATTGAGTGTGCTTGTTGAGTCTCTACTTTTGAGCTCGTTTGCAAGGTCTTGCGTTATTCATGAAGAACATTGAAATTTAGGCATGTATAAGACCTGTTTTGAAGGTCGACTCTTGTGCACTTGTTCTTATCTATTTGTGAAAGCCATAGTTTGGATGAACAGAAAGCAGGAGTGTCCAGAGTCGTTATCTCTTACCGTGGTCATTAAGTGTGCTTTGGTTTATGTTTACTTGAGGACAAGTAAAGGTTTGGTTTGGGGGAGTTTGATGTGCATATTTTATATGCACATTTACACACTTATTCGCCCCCATTTCAGTCTTACTTATAGCTCATTTGAGCCGATTTCATGTCATATCCCTCGCCTATGCTACTTTGGTATGTTTTGTTCCTCAATTGCAGGTTTAGGACTTCTCGGGGTGCTTTTGGATGCATTTTGGATAGTTTGAAGGGAAATAGATTGAGTTCTAGATATGTGATTGAGGCGATTCAAAATGGATAAGATAGATCTCTTTCTTAGCTTCGGAATGAGACCAAGAACGCCAAAATCCGCCAAGTAACGAAGAAATGGCGGACGTTTTAAGTTCAGTGCGCGGTGCAGGAATTTAACACTACCACCGATCGGCAATGCCACCTACCGATCGACCAAGGGCCAATTGGCCTACCACCGATCGGCAGAGACATCCTGGGGGCCCTTTCCACTTCTTCCTAAGCTTTGTGGACACTTCATACAAGCCCACCTATCGCTGGGAGCCCACATCTACCTTGAACTATCAAATGAAGACCTATAGAGGACAACTCAAGCCCACACCTATCGTCAAGACCCATCCACCGATCGGTGGGCTAGGACACCGATCGTACACACTTCTTGAAGCCCACTCCGATCGGTAAGCTAGGACACCGATCGGCAATGACAAGCCCACTTTCGTTTTCTACCTCTCTAATCTACTGGGCAAGCTATTGAGCAACGGGACCGAAGCTTTCCGAAGCCCAAGTCACTCAGAAGAAACATCGAAGCCCAAAGGAGAAAACCTAGCTCTATATGAAGGAGAAGTGAAGAGAGTGAGGGGGTATCTCTCCCTAGACGCAAGATCCCTTGTCACGGATCGAGTTTCCGCTCAAAAACTCCATTTTAGATTATTGTTTACATTTTAGTCGATTAGTTTTAAGTTTTCGTTCGTTTTTGTACTTCCGCCGATCGGGATACTCTTCTGCCGATCGACATAGCCTTGTATTCAGACCTATTTCAGGTTTCTTTGTTTCGCATTTAGTTATTTCGTTCGTTTATTGTTTCCACATCGCTTTGCTATGATGTCTTATGCTAATACAGTAGTTCATATGCTTAGATCTATCACCATGAGTAGCTAATCTGCATGCTAGGGCTAGGGTGAACTATTGTGGATCCGGGATTTGGGGGTTCCAATTAAACCGTTTATGCATCTGAACCTATGTTTGATTTAATTGTCGTTTGACTGACCTAGGACGCTAGGTTATCATTTGTTTAGTGTATTTCCCCTGAGACTGACCAAGTGATTGGGAAGATAGACCTGACACCAATCGGCATAGCCTTATACCGATCGGTAGACATATAGGATAGTGATTTCTGTGAGACCGAACCAGTTATCAGAGTCGCTAGGGGTGGTTAGGAGGCCGAACAAGCAACTTTCTTACCCTTTAGGCTGTTTAGACCTTGGCTGACCTATCCCGTTGATACATAGTGATCCCGTTTCTGCCCTAGTTTTTCCTTCATCTGATTTTCGTACCCTTTATATTACATTTTGATTATTGCTTTCGTTTGTTATCCCTCTTTCTCAACCTCTCAAACTATTAAAACCTGTTACTTGGCAGAACTGAACTTGACCCTAGATTTGATTAGATCGACCGCCTCCCTGTGATCGACCCGGACTTATCACTAGCTGCCCTAGTTAGTTTTAGTTTGGACCTATAAATTATTGTTTGATATCGGATTTATAACGACATAAATCTCGCTTATCATCAGTCAACCGTTTAACTTATGGCTCGTTGAACCCACCATCAATCAACTTCACAATATAATTGCCATAGTTATCAGCTCATGAGGGCGATTACGGACCAAAACAAATATAATGTAATTCAGTTCACTTTGTGGCGTTCAATGTTGTCGTACAATCTACATGAAAAACAAAATATGAAACAATACGATGATGTTATGAATAGTATATGAAAAAGATACATTTATCTAATTCATATAAAACAACTATTACAACTCAGGAACACGTTTCATTCCCATGGAAATAACGTGCCCTTCATGCTTATCATATTTTAACGGTTTAGTGAGAGGGTCCGCGATGTTGTCATCTGAAGCAATCTTGTCTATCACTATCTCTTTTTGCTCCACGTAATCTCGGATCATGTGAGCCTTCCGAAGTACATGTCTAGACTTGTTGCTAGACTTAGACTCCTTAGCTTGGAAGATGGCACCTCTATTTTCACAATAGATGGTGATTAGGTCATTCGAACTAGGAACTACGGTTAGTCCTTGAAAAAACTGACGCATCCATATAGCTTCCTTTGGAGCTTCCGAAGCGGCATAGTACTTGGACTCAGTTGTAGAATCTGCTATAACACTTTGTTTGGAACTTTTCCAACTGACCGTAGCGCCATTAAGAGTAAAGACGAATCCAGACTGAGATTTCGATTCATCTCGATCCGTTTGGAAGCTAGCATATGCGTAACCGATTGCGCATAGCTTAGTATCTCCTCCATAAGTCAATACCCAATCCTTAGTCCTTCGTAAGTACTTAAGGATATTTTTAACAGCCATCCAGTGTGTTTCACCTGGATTGCCTTGGTACCGACTCGTCATAATAAATGCATATGCCACATCTGGACATGTGCATATCATGGCAACATGATCGATCCTATGGTTGATGCATAAGGAACACGACTCATGCGCTCGACCTCTTCCGATGTCTTGGGTGCCTGAGTTTTACTCAAATGCATCCCAGAAGTCATTGGAAGGTACCCCTTCTTGGAGTTGGTCAGGCTGAACCTTTCAAGAATCTTATCTATATAAGACTCCTGACTGAGTGATAACATCCGTCGTGATCTATCTCTATAGATACGGATCCCCAATATGCGTTGTGCCTCACCCAGATCTTTCATCTGGAAATGGTTCTTTAACCATACTTTTACCGAAGATAAGAGAGGAATGTCATTCCCAATCGAGAGTATGTCATCGACATACAATATCAAGAAGACAATCTTACTCCCACTCGACTTGACATACAATGCATGGTTCCTCGACCGATCGAGTAAAACCATTCTCTTTTATCACCTGGTCGAAACAATGATTCCAACTCCGAGAAGCTTGCTTAAGTCCATAAATGGAACGCTTAAGCCTGCACACTTTCTTAGGATATTTAGGATCAATGAAACCTTCGGGCTGTACCATGTACAATTCCTCCTCCAAATAACCTGTTTAAGAAGGCGGTTTTCACATCCATCTGCCAAATTTCATAGTCATGAAAAGCGTCAATCGCTAAGATTATCCGAATGGAACGCAGCATAACTATGGGTGCAAAGATTTCATCATAATGAAATCCTTGCAGTTGAGTGAAACCTTTTGCCACTAGTCGTGCCTTATAGGTGTCTGGTTGTCCTTCTAGAGAATGCTTTATCTTATAAAGCCATTTGCACTGAAGAGGTCGTTCCTTATCAGGCAAATGAACAAGATCCCATACGTCATTCTCATACATGGAGTTCATCTCGGATTGCATGGCTTCAAGCCATAGCTTAGAGTCGGAACAGGTTATGGCACCTTTATAGGTAGCGGGTTCTTTACTCTCTGGGACCAAAATGTCATCTCTATCATTCTCCTCGACCATACCAATGTATCTGTCTGGAGGAATGGAGACTCTACCCGACCTCCTAGATTCCTGTGGAATATTAACCGTAGCAGAAGTTGAAGGAACATCTTCCTCCATCGGTTACTCGGTTGTTGGTTCTTGAATCTCCAACAGATCGAAGGTTCTATTACTTGACTTGTTCTCGAGAAACTCTTTCTCTAAGGACTTCGCACTAGCCGCAACAAAAACTCGATGTTCGGTAGGCGAATAGAAGTAATGTCCAAACATTCCTTTTGGATAACCAATAAAGTATGTCTTGACCAATCGCGGGCCGAGCTTATCCTCGTGTCTCCACTTGACATAAGCTTCGCAGCCCCAAACCCGAATAAAGGACAAGTTAGGGACCGTTCCCTTCCATATCTCATATGGAGTCTTGTCTACAGCTTTAGACGGACTTCGGTTAAGTATAAGAGCAGCTGACAAAAGAGCAAAACCCCATAGTGAATCAGGAACTACCGTGTGACTCATCATGGATCGAACCATATCAAGTAATGTTCGATTTCTCCGTTCGGACACACAATTTAATTGAGGTGTTCTAGGTGGAGTTAACTGTAATACTATGCCACAGTCTTTAATGTGTTGATCAAACTCATTTGAAAGATATTCGCCACCACGATCTGATCGAAGTGCTTTAATCTTTCTTTCCAGTTGGTTCTCAACCTTATTCTGGAATTCCTCTAACTTTTCAAAGGACTCACTTTTATGCTTCATTAAGTAGACATATACGTATCTACTCAGATCATCCGTGAAAGTGATAAAATATCTATAGCCGTCTCTTGCGTTGATTAACATAGGCCCACATACATCAGTATGTATGAGTCCTAATAGGTCATTAGCATGCATTCCAACACCTTTGAAGGAAATTCGAGTCATTTTGCCGATAAGACATGATTCACACGTGCCAAATGATTCGTAATCAAATGGGGAGATAGTCCAATTCTCAATGAGCTTTTTTACACGTCTTCATTTATGTGTCCCATACGACAGTGCCATAGATAAGTTTGATCTTTGTCACCAACCTTTATTTTCTTATTATTCACATGTAATATGTCTGTGGTTTGATCTAAGATATAAATGTCATTCATGGAAACTGCTTTGCCATAAACCATTTCGTTCAAAGAGAAAATACAGCTATTGTCTTTTATTGAAAATGAAAAACCGTCTTTATCAAGCACGGAAACAGAAATAATGTTCTTAGATAAACTGGGTACATAGTAACAGTTATATAAATACAACTCAAATCCACTCTGGAGTTGGATTACATATGTTCCCATTGAGACTGCAGCAACTCTTGCTCCATTCCCGACTCGCAGGTCCACATCACCCTTTGAGAGAGGTGTGATGTTTTTTAGGCCCTGCAAATAATTACACAGATGAGAAGCACAACCTGTATCAAGTACCCAAGTTCCGAAACTTGCAAGATTAATCTCAATCATATGAATATAAGATGACATACCAACAGGACTGACGCGGCCTGCTTTTATTTCCTCACGGTACACGGGACAGTTTCTTCTCCAATGCCCAGTCTTGTGGCAATGGTGGCACTCAATGTCACTGTCCTTGCTCTTTGCCTTGCCTTGTGAGCTACTAGTCTCACCAGGCCTGACAGGGTTGTCGCGTACCCTAATCAAAGATAAATAACCCAGACTAGGCTAACAACAAATTAATGTAATTAGGGAAGTAAGGGGTCGATCTCGGGGAGACGGGAGATACTTGTGAATAGTTATGGTTAGAGCTCTATCTTGTACGATTGGCAAATGTTTGTCACTAATTACTAAATGCTATAATAAAAATGAAACAATGCAATAAAGAAAAGAATCTAGGGAAGTAGGTTCACACATGTAGATTAACATATTGATGGAATTGGATTTAGAACATGCAAATAATTCATTGTGAGTTCGTAAGAATGATGTGTTCATTACAATCATAGATCAGATGGTCTAGCAGGCTTTTAGGCAATTTACTAGGTCTTAATCTACCATGTCATGCTTTGTCTATTCAATTCACGTATCTCTACCTTGGAAAAGAATTCCATTTTAGTCAATGATTTTGGCCAGAAATCGTTAACCATCGTTACAATCCAAACATGCATAGACACAACGTTTTAAAGGCACAATTTCTTTATCCAATTTTCATCTTCTAATTAACCTAACATGGCTACCCTACACCCTAGAAAAACGACTACTTATGCATGATTAACAATGAAAAAGCAACTAAGATTATAAAACTAAGAATGGTAAACATGATAAAGGAAATACTAAACGAAAATGAAACTATAATGTAAACACGAGAATAAAGATTACCGGAAAGGATGAGCAAAGATCGAAATGGAATAAGAACTTGAATAGGAAATGCAAACCCGGAAACTTGAGTTCCAATTACAAGTAGAACCATACAATTGAAGAAAACTTAGAACTAAACTAAACTAGAGAAAACTAAAACTAAACTAAGCTAAGAAGGATGAGAGAAAGAAGAAAAACTAATCTAATCTAATGTTGTGTGGAGGCTAGGGTTTTTGTACATGTAGTTGTTGTTCAACTTGTGTGCGATGCATAGGCTATTTATAGGGTTCAGAGGCTGCTGTGTTTCGTCCAAATTCATATCCTAGACAACCTAATAAAGCACCCCATTAAGGCTTGGTAGAAGAAGAGCCAAGAAGAGCCAAGAAGCGCTCAACAGCAAACATACCCTATCGGGGATGTGGTAATCCGATCGGGGAAGTTGCACTCTCGGTCAATTGACTTTCGTTTCATCTCCTTTGGTACGTGACTTGATCTACCTTGACTCCTTTGACTTTAGATTCGAACGGGGACGTAACTAACACCTCTTGGGCCTCATTTCCTCTCCTATTTGAGCTTGATCATGTCCCCAAGGGTTAAGGGTCGGAGCATGAGGTTTGAGACGACTTTCGTCGACGAATAGCAAAACCGTCGCAACTTGTGCATATGAGCTCGGAATGACTTGAAACTTGTTCCCTTTGACTCGGAACCTCTAGATCTTTATAGCATGCCATCTTAACCTCACGTAATCGTCCTTCTTAGCTTTTCCTTGCTCATATTTCCTTCAAATGACGGGATTTGAAGTAGAAACGACTCAATTCCTACAAATGAAATTAAAGCACGAGAAATACTGCAAAGGAGAGATTAGCTCATAAAACCACTTCTTAAAGTGAATAAACTATATCAAATCAAGCTAAAATGAGGGGATAAAATCATAAAAATTAACACTTATCAAGGCCCACTCTTAGCCTTTCCTGATTTCTTAAACTTTGGCTTCCCTACAGTTAGGTCGCTGTGAGCCTTGCCCTTACCTTTTTACTTGTTGGAAATCATGAGAACATCTTGCTTCATACTCCCACTCAATTTCAAATCCTTCTCGGTCTGTACGAGAAGTGTGTGTAGCTCATGAGGACTTTTCCTATTGTCATTCATGTAGTAATTTGCCCTGAAAAGGGCAAAACCATCATGAAGTGAATGAAGCATACGGTCAATGACTATGCTCTCACTGATATTGCAATCAAGTGCCTCCAGTTTCTCGACATTCTCAATCATATCAAGAATGTGTGGGCTAATCGGTTGGCCCTTCTGGAGTTTCTCCTCAAAGAAGCGACATGTATGCTCATAAGTAACGATTCTCGGTGCATTTGAGAATTCGTTAGTGAGCATGGTGAAAATCTTATTTGCACCTTGGGCAATGAAGCGTCTTTGCAAATTGGTTTCCATTGCTGACGGCATGCTCCAGTACTTGACTGAGCCAATACCCGCTTCCATAACGAAGTCACTATAAGCTAGTGACTCGTTAGCTCTCGCATTGGGGCCTGGGTTTGGCGGTATTGGCTCAGTCAAGTACTGGAGCATGCCGTCAGCAATGGCTGCATTCCGTAATGCCGCCTCCCAGTCCGCAAAGTTGGACCCGTCATTCTTCAGTCGCGTGGACTGATTCATGTGGTCCATGAAAGTTTTAAGCCAGGACTCACGTGCGAGTGTGGCACTTGGCATAAGGACATCATTATGGCCAGCCATTTGTTATAAGCAGTATTATCAATATAAAATGAATTCTACACTGCAAAAAAGAAGAAAAACATAATAAGCATACTCATCGATATGAATTAAGTCTAGTGCAAAACTTGTTTAATGTGAAGACTCAAGCATTTATACAATTGACCTCCCTCAAGAATTATATAAATTATCCCAAGACTCAATTATCTGTAAATTGATAAGCCAACCTCTTGGCTAATTCTACCTTTAGAATTCTTGGTCGATAAAATTTTATCTATAGTCCATCATAACCACGAGAAACTATTCAGATTATAATGTTGAGGTAAAATAAGTCAACACACATTACTTACCCAACGTAGAAGGGGTCATATGGAGAGTAAGGTCTTATATGCCTACCGACGAAGAAGAGATTCATAGTAGTTTGGCCTATAAAGACTAGTCTCAATTTTAGGTTTTAGAGGAAGATCCCATCAACTTTATTTTAATTCATTTTAAGTGAACAAATATCTAGCATGCGAGAATGAATAAACTAAGATGATGGCTTAAAATTCGTGTGACATCTTTATGTCCATGAAAACTAACATCCAAACTATATGAGTCAATTTTCATGCATTTTTAGTAATAGGTGGTTTGCTTTCGGCGGAATATGATGCACTAACTATCATGTGAAGAAAAGCAACAAGAACGAAAAATACGTAAAATTACAAAGTCCTAATGTGGCCTATCTACCAAAATGAACAAAATACAACTTTGGAATCCATCAATGATTGGACCCGAAAAGCTTGTCTTGATGTTCCATCTTGGTCCATGTAGCGGGAGCGAGCAATCCGATCTCCATCTTTAGTCTTCTCAAATTACATTTAATAAATTACAAAATATAAACCTATTTACATTATAATTCAAAAACATAATTTCAAAGAAAAAAAGGAGATTCGAGATCTCAAAATTACATCAAGATCATGTTTCCATCATTACGAAAACATAATCAACTAAGGTCACACTAGATAATACAAATTACAACCAATTACAAAAATACGTAAATAAACCATTCAACAAAATAAAATGCATCAACAATAAATTAGTCATTCAAGACATAATTCCTTAATTATGTAGAGTAATTTATCCAAACCACCTATTTTAAAATGATCAAAATTATGTGACAATTCCTAAATTATTCACAATAATTCCAATCAAACATAATCCAATTTTAATTCATATTATCGTATAATATGAATTAATCCAACATTATTTTAAACCATTTTAAAATAATTGGGTATCCAATAATTGTGAACTTTTTCACAACAACAATCATACATTATCAATATAATGCATAATGAAAAAAAACATTCGGCCAAATAATAAAAAAAAACAAAAGAATCGAATCAAAATTTTTTTTTTATTAAAAACAGCCACGGTTTTTTTTTTTTTTTACAAATTAAACATTTTAATTTGATGTTGCTAATATTACAAGAACGGTACAATTATCAACATTTAATCATTATTAAACATCGATACAAACTAGATGATTCAATTTAACATTTTAAAATGAATATCTAAATCATGATTAAATCGATTATCTTAATATTGACTAATCATAATTGATTTGATCATCATTAAAATTAATGAATCATGATGCAAAATAACAATTTAACATCATGTAAGCCGAAAATATATAGCAAAAACAAATGTTCATAAACATTCAAAACAATTTCCATTTACATTTTAATTTAATCCTTATTAAATTAAAACATCTACAAATTTATCATATTGTCATCTTAACATATTAAAACAACAATATCAATAAATCAAAATGAAAAACAAGAATCAAAATAAAAAAAATACACGGCCAAAAACAAAATTTGAGCCGAAACAAAATTTTCAGAAAATTTTTATTTCAATATTTCATCATTTATGAAAAATCATATAAAATAATTTCGTAGCCAAAGCTCTGATACCACTTGTGGGAAATATCGGTATATTTCAAACATGAAATTTAAGGATTATAACGAAATTATAATATATAAAATACGATTCATAAACGAAATGCATAATATTAAAACATAGAGATTAGAATCAACCTCCAGTCCTAGCAATATGGCCTAAGAACAAATATCGAGATCGATATTCTCCTAATCGTTGCACCCAAGATGCTACGAGAAATGCCTTTTCTTCACTACAAAATAAAGTTCGGGTTGCGACGGATTATTCCGTCGCTAGATAGGGAATTTCCGTCGCTAAAGACTGATTTGCGACGGATTTGCGATGGACAGTGTCCGTCGCTTATTTTCGTCGCAAACAGTAGTAATTGCGACGGATTATTCCGTCGCACAGTTTTGCGACGGAAAGTCAAGCATTTGCGACGGAGTCGCCGTCGCAAAAATTGACTGACTTGAATTGGGGTCAAACATAAAGTCAACAGTTGCGACGGAATTTCCGTCGCAAATTGTTGACTTTCCGTCGCAACTGTTGACTGAATGTTTGACTTGACTGCCACCTGTTCAGCCAAGTCAAACATAAAGTCAACTTTTGCGACGGAATTTCCGTCGCAAAAGTTTGACTTTCCGTCGCAAAGATTGACCTTGTGTTTGACTTGGCTGTAAGTCAGTCAATGTTTGCGACGGAATTTCCGTCGCAATAATGCCTGTATTTTCCAGGATCTGCCTGTTTCCTGCATCCCCTTATACGCGTTAAAACGACAAAAAACCTGCAAATTACAGAAGTTTTCCAGCAGTTACGCGTCCAACAAAGTTACTAATGTAACACAAAACCGAACAAAGTTTTGATTTTATATCATAAAAGTAATTAAAGTCTTACAAATAAAAGGTTCAAAGTACCAAATAGTTAACTAATCACTCAAGTCAGTGGAGTGATTGGAGGGAAAGGAGGGAAAGGGGTGAATGGGTTGGACCTAGCATTATCGCCCCTATCATCATCAAAGTCGTCTCGACCCTGGTTAGGACCTCCAGTTCTGCAGTTTTGAGTAGAATTTCTTGCAACCTGACTCAAGTACTCTTCTATAGCTGCAATCCTTTGAGCCTGCTCGTCGCGCTCTTGTTCAAGTGCAGCATTCTCCTTTGACAGCTTAGTAGCCAAACCTTGGTTGCCCTGAGTCGGGTTTGAGGTAGCAACAGGGTGCCTATGATGGTCAAACAAAAACTTCGCCGCTGGTCCCAATCCGTAGCATCTTCCTTTCTCGTCAAATCCAGTCTCCTCATAATAGATCTCATTATCGTCGATGTTTTCGACTCCTTGAGTTTGAAGCTCAGACTTCTTTGATATGATCTTATTCTGCATCACAAACAAGTTCAGAATTAGTAATTGTCATTTAAATTAAGTAGTTAATGTAATTAAATATATAAATGACAAATTAAACATAAATCACTTAACAAAAAAATGCATAACTTACATAGAGTTGAGCTGGTTTTTTTGATAACCATCCACGGAACGGGTGCTTCTTTGTCTTCTCTAAGACTTGCACCGCATTTGGGATACCAGTTGAAGATTTATCGACCTACAATTTAAATACTTGTTAGTATAACATATATATAAGTATTAAATTATAATTAGATAAATAAATAAAAAATGAAAGAAGATTTAGATTTACCATTTCGTCCATGATTCTCAAGGTGTTTTTTCTACCCATAATGTGAGTAGGCAACGCCTTTCCCTTCTCTTCACATCCCGATCTACGATTAGCCGCGCCTGATTGAGATCTCACAACGAAACCAGGATCTTCGACAGGCCTCTTCTTAAGCTTTCTAAACAAGTCCAAAGGAATCCAACTCGGCCTGTGCTCCTCGTCTTTCTGCGAGGCTCGGTAGATCATATAACGTAAACGGGTCTTCATGGCGTCTTCCCAAGATTTCCTTACCATATCTGTATGGCGAGGATCGAAAGAAACCTTTTGCTGTCATGATTAAAAGCATAAAGTTAGGAAAATATTATGTGAATAAATAAAAAAATAAAAAATCAATAACAAAGATGGGCGCCATATGTGAAAATGTATTGCGACGGAAAACGTTCCCGCCATGTGAAAAGTTGGGCGCCATATGTGAAAATGTATTGCGACGGAATATCCGTCGCATATCCGTCGCAAATAGTAATTCCCGTCGCAAAATCCGTCACAAGTATGTTTTTGCTACGGATTACATTTCCGTCGCAAAATTTCCGTCGCTAATACACTATATTCTTGTAGTGCTTGTGCTAGAATGAACACCCAAAAATTACTGATAATTTTTGTGAGAAGTAATGATGAGAATTGTCGAGAAAGAGATGATCTAAAACTCTTTTTCTACTCTCCTATAACCGGCCAAAGTAGTGGAGTAGAGGGAGGAGTCTTCCTTCTTTTTCCTCTACTTGTTTTTAGGTAGTGCAGTCAAGATAGGAGTCTTCCCTCTTTTTATTTATTTAATGTATAATATGTGTATGTATTATTATTGTCATTTATGTTGTCACATATTAATAAGTCCATACAACATCTTGTAGTCGATTTATTAATACCGGTCTGACATCATTTATTATGACAATATCGTATAATATATACGTCAACTATAAATATCGTATATTTATAATTTGCTAATTAAATATAACAGTTTATATTTAATTACGAATTAACATTTAATTCGTTTAAGCTTACATTATTTAATCGTATTAAATAATTACATTATATACATCAATTAGATATAACAGTTTATATTCAATTACGAATTAACATTTAATTCGTCTCAGCTAGTATTATTTAATCGTATTAAATAATCGTATCATCATTACATTGACTAACCTTTTAGTCATATACATCGACTAACCTTTTAGTCATATAAGGCATCAATATGATTATATTATTCATATAATCATATCTCTCAAACACATCCTTTAGGTGTGACTTTTAGGGACCAGTTGATCACCGCCATTAAAATGACAATAACGTCAAACTTCTAGCAAGCCAACCGTTATCGTTAAACGTTAATCAACTGATAAGAATACTAAGTATACCCTGTGAACCTGTAAGAGTATACACACGTTATCACAACTAACTGTGGAGGACACTAGCTCCAACACTCAATCTCGTCATCTCGATCTCCTACAAAGATGAAATGATTGCTTAGTCAACCAGTGATTTATTGTAGAGTCTATTGATCGAATACGAAAGAGGGGGGGTGAATTGAGTATTAAAAACTAGCCCCACTTTTTCGATTTATAAGATAGCTAATTAATTATTTGATCTTATGAATTAAAATCAACTAATTAATTAATCAAAAGTAAGCGCGAATAACGAAATAACGAAAAGTAAAGAGATAAGAGAGAGGCACACGATTTTTGAAGTGGTTCAGTTTCACACGTTGAAACCTACGTCCACTATTCTCGATTAATAATTTTTAGTACCTTTCTACGGATTACAAAAAGTACCAACCCACTCGTATAATCAACACTATGATTATAACTCAAGGTGAGTATCGCTAAATACTCTATACTATCTTACGCTAATAAGAAAGTACAATATAACTCACACAGATTCCCGTTAAAGAATTGTAAGCTTATAATGATGTACTATTATCCAATAACGTATTTCACTCAAGCGATTGATAATAATTGATGCACGACACTTTTAAAAACAAACTCTAAAAATAATAAATATTTGCTCAAAGGTTTGCTTTAAAACGATTTTAGAAAATCAACAGAAGTAAATATGTAGCCGTGTGATATGTTGTGTATTTTGTGTCCTTTTGCAAATAATATGTGAATGAGTATTTATAGTAGTAGAATCATAGTAGATCTAAAACCCTAGTATAATATTTAATAAAGATACTTATCTTATCATAAAGTAATATTTGCTTATCTTTTAGAAATATCTTTACCTCAAAATATTATTTGGTTTATCTTATAGAAATATATTTATCTTAATATCTCAAAATATTGTTGTAAAGATATAGAAGAATCCTAGATTAGGTAAACTAAGGAAACAACCTATGGAGGCTGAATCCTAGCTCACGAAACCCTAGGAGGCACGCATCCCTAGGTGGCACAAGCTAGGTTTCACGAAACCCTAGATGGCTCAAACACTAGGTGGGCTAATTAGGTTAACAACAAATTGAGATAGAATATATTAGAAACCCTAGGTAGCATGACAACCCATAAGTTGTATTACTAACCAATAGAATCTCATAAATATATTCTCTATTAAAATAATTGATAAATATAAAAATAAAACTCTTTCACTTTTGAAAACATTTCAAAAAATTTTATTTCCAAAATCATGCATCAATATTTTATCATCCAAAGTCATAGACTAAAGCTATAACTTTTGAACATAAAATCTCTCGAAGGGAATAGTTACCGAATGACGACCTATACTATCTAATCTTCACAAAGATCTTCAGTATACGGATCATCTCTTCATCTTGATCACAAAGACCCTCCATCTTGAGTCTCGTGTTGTTTTATGTAGATCTTGATTGAAGCGATTTTCTTTAAAGTTATGCCTGGTTAGCTATAACTTCCATGTTCACTTCCAAAGTTATTCCTGAAGTTGTTATAACTTTGTCTCACAGACTTTATCAAAGTTATGTCTAACTTTGATCTTTCTTCTCATAATTGTTGCTAGCTATAATAAGACTGAAGCACACAATTACACGCATATGATATATCGAGTAAAAGCATATTATTACGTAAACACATGTCATTATCAAAACTATGAAATTGGTCCAACAAATTCCCCCTTTTTGAAGATGACAAGTCTCATATGATTTCCTCATGATTTCTTCTTAACAATGTGACTAAGTATGGTTCCCCCTCAACAAAGCACTCCAAAGTTATAGCAACTTTGATCGCAAGAACAAGACAACTTAGCCAAAGTTATAGCTTGAGAGAATTTAAGAGATAACGAGTCTTGACAAGGAGCAAGCTTAAGCAAAGACTCAAATCATATCATTCCTTCCCCCTCTTGGCATCATTGAAAAGACAAGAACAAAGACATGAAACGACTAGAATAACACATGTCAAGGCAAGAAATAGATATGCAAAATACGCAATATAAAACGATTTATACCAAGCAAAATCAAGAGTAAATGTTAATTAAAACTACAAACCACAAAATAGAGTATTAGTTGCCATTGGGCCGAATAGAACAATTGTTTAAACATGCCAAAATGGGCCGAATATGGTTAAGTAGTTTAAGAGATAAGCAAACAAGGATAGAAAAGCAAGGCATTGTGGGTAGGTGGATGAGGCTAGGGTGCTTTATAACCGGGCCTAGTGCGGTACTCAAGAGTGGGGAGACGGTCAAGGCAAGAAGACACATGTGTAGCTTGAGCGGTGAGGCAAACGTCAAAGTTCCGAACTTTCAACGAAAGAGCCTCCGTCGCATCATATATAGTCCGCATCCCCTCACGCATCTCTGTTCCGCTCTTAACCAAAGAACCGCCTTGGCTCACCAAGAATGTCATCCGATCCCTTTGCCTATATACTTCTTGCTTACAATCGACAATGTTTCGTTCCAACTTAGCAAGGCGATCATCCATACCCGTCATCCACGTCCTCAACTCATGACTCACACCCGACCCACCTAGGTCACGGGTAGATTTCGAGGAACCCACTGCCACGGCTTGAACAACCGTGTCCAACACCTCCTCAATTTTCTTGTCCTGCGCGTCCAAGCGCTGCATGATACTACCAATGAACATATCCAATTTTGACTCAATCCCGGAAAAATCAGCCCCTCCCGACTGTAACCCGACCGAACCTCCCTTTGTTAAAAACAGCAACTCCGGACCATTAGCATCTAGCTTCATAAACTTCAAGAACGTATCACACATTTCATCTTTTACGGCGACCCCATAATTGTGCACATTAACAACTCCTTTCGACTTTAAGAGTCGTGACAACCACATACCATACGGCAAATCAAGAGTAGAATATATTTTGTCTTCGGTCACCGAGAAAGCGGTTTGTGAAATACGAGAAAAGACAAGAGAAGGTAAATTAACCCGGTTGCCTTCCAACCAATGCTTTACAACCAACATCTCATAGCATGCAATTTTGTCACGTCCGCCCCGTCGCGGAATCACGGTATTCCATAAAAAATTTGTTGGAGTAGGTGTCCTCCACAAAAGTGCGCCACATAATAAATCTTATTATGGAATATAATTGGGATATTTATTGACTATATATATGATTAGTCAGTTGATTAACGTAAATCAATAACGGTTGGCTGACTAGAGTTTGACGTTATTGTCGTATGACGGCGGTGATCAACTGATCCCTTTCGGTCACACCTAAAGGATGAAATCCAAATAGTAACTAATATGTACTACGATACAGTTAATTAGTACATTACATATATTCGATATGTATGAGAGTTAATTATTAGAAAATGAGTTAAGAACTCAAATTCGATTAAGCTTATTTTTCAATTATGCGATAATTGACTAATAAATTTATATCTTATTTTAATACGATTAAATAAGATTTAACTTAGTAATTAATCGTTAAATTACTAAATTAGTTGAGGTTTTGAGATAGAGGTAATTAGTTAATTATATTTACAAAGAGTTGTAAAATAAATTAACTAAGCATTGTGGGACCCATTATATATTGATATAATGGTAGAATACTACTTAAAATGTTAAGTACATATTATTCATTTATTTGTGTCATATAATTGTTATATGATCAAATTAACACTTAATTATACAAGATAATTAAGCATATGATTAATAAGTATTTGTGGGACAAATATCAAAAATCAAAATGGATCAAATTGAGGCTCACATGGCCGGTTATGGTGAAGTCAAATGGTGATGATGGTTGTTCTTATTCATACTCACAAGCAACATATGCTTATGACATGAATAGTTAACATGATATCATTTTATTCACTACAACACATTACCACCTTACATGGCAATAAAATAAGAAGAAAAATATCACTCTTGGGTGATGGATGGACCGGCCATTATGGCTATAAATTGAGCAATTGTTGTTCAATTTATTCACTTCTTCATTCTTACTTATTTATCATTCATCTCTCAAAACTCATCTTCTCACTACAACTCTCATATACTAATATTTCCTAAGTATTACTAGTGTAGTAATATAGTCTAATATTAGTAGTATATTATCTATCTTATTATCTAGTTAATAATAAGGGTAGATTGTTTGGTTCATCTTGGTGCAACTAAGAGGAGATCTTCTACTTTGGAGATTATTTGTGTTCAACCATATTTGTAGCTCAAGATCAACAAGAAGGAGTTCTTGTTGTGCCCTTATATTTTCCACATCAATGTGAGGACATTTCTTCTCTTATATAAATGTCTTTATATTTGCATGCATGTTACATAGATCATTATAAACTAAATTAAAAAGTAATTTAGTAAATAATTAGAGGAGTCTAATTAAGGTCTATGGACTTTCAATTGGTATCAGAGCTAGCTTGTAGCATGCATGTTCATTTTGGACATTTTTATTAAAGTTATAAGATAACTAATAAATCAAAGATTTTGAGTTAAAATACGATTCTGACGAAAATTTTTGGTGCATGTATACCTACTGACCTAAAAATGTTTGTGGTCAAATTTCGTGATTTTAGGGATTAATTTGCTATTTATTTAGATTTTTGGCGTTTAAACCGAGTTAACATGCATTTTATGAGTTAAAAGTTAACTAAAAATAGTTGCATGTTGATTCTGGCCATGAAATTTAAATATGATCTCACATGCATTTCTCACATATTGTATGTAAAATTTCGTGAATTTTACTTATGTATTGCATGTTCATTGATTTTTATACGATAAAAGTCGATAATATGAGATTATAATGTTCATAAAATTGAAACGTCCATTTGGGGTCTTGAAAATTTTTTGTACATTTTACATTCTGATGTTGATACTCTTGGTGAAATTTCATAATTTGTTTCACTATTTTACTATATCTAATGTTTTTATTTGATAAAAACCATTAAATACAAAGCTATTTGTTCATAAAATTAATTTAAATTTTTTGAGCAAATATTTTTATTTTTATAGTTCCTGGAAATTTTCCAGAATGTACAAAATTTTTGGTTTCAAATTTTATGATGTTTATATTTTATTTTGGTTTTATTTCATAATTGTTATGATTAAACCGTAATATTTAGCAAATAAAATCAAATCAATCTAATTAATGACCAACAAAATTAGTAGTGACTAATTTTTAGTTCTAAATCAGTTTAGTTAATTAGTTTGAATTTAAACGCGATTTAAATGTTGATAGTGATTTTTAATGGTTAAAAATCAATAAATCCCGGAAAAATCGAGCTACAATGAGCATGAATTGAATCTAGGACGATTTTGGCATGAATTTTTGCAGCAATTTATTTAATTTATGGTTGAATGAATGAATGTCATTTATTTAATAATTTATGCAAATTATGTACCTAGTATGGCCTAGTTATTTTTAATCGTTATTACCCGTAATGTAAGGGAATAACGGTTTGGTTGTAATTTTATTGCGATCTCGTATCGCCGGTTTGTATAATTTAATTATTTTATTTTATACAATAAATGTATAATAGGAATTTGTATATTTGTAATTATTTTTATGAAGACCGGTGACTCCCGAAAGACGGTGCCATTTTGGAAGGTGTTCCAAGTGAAGAGGCAAGGGACCAAAGGAGTTGGTTTCCGAATTTGTAACTATCTAGTTAAGTTGATTAGCTAGGTGGCCATACTAGGATTTTATTGTTGCTTGATTGCTTGCTTTATTTCCGCTCATGCCAAAATCGTCACACATGCAGTTTATTTACCGTTTTTGTCAATTCAACGTTATTCACAATTCACCGACTTAGTTCACTTATAGGGAATTAATAACTAAATTGACAAGATCTCTCACATGTTTAAAAATTGAGATTAGCCTTACCAATTAATAACACCTATGAATCCCGTGTTCATTAGGGCTAACACGCTCGTGGGTCCCTTTTTACCTCGGGTAAGTAGGGTGATACGATCACAAACTAAAATTGGATTGGACTCAACGAGATAAGCGTTATCTTGGGACTAGGAGATGGATTTAGTTGAAATCCGTCAACCAAGAGTTCTAAGGGTAGAATTAGTCAAATAACGACTTACCCTTTCTAAATAAAGATAGCATGCGATGACTATTTTTAAATAAAAATGGGTCTTGGAATCATTTATATAATTTAGTGAGAGGTCATTATATGAATGCTAAACTTGTTAAAATGTTTTTTCAAGTAAATTAACAATGAATGGTTATATATTTCTTTTTGTTGTAGTTACCATATTCGCATAATGTCAACATCATCAAACGTTGCAACCTTGGGTAGAGACTCATGGTTGAGGTCCGTCATGGACAAATGTGTCCTTAAGGATGACGGAAGTAACTTCGTTGAATGGGAATCAACGATCAAGAGCGCCGCGTTATCCGATAATGTGCTTCGCTACTTGGTCGAAGAGCCTCCCGCCGAACCCGCGCCTAGATCGTCCGCGGTGGTTCGGGCCGAATATGACCTTTATTTGAAGGTTGCTAATGACGTCAAGAATGTCTTGATTTGGTCAATCTCACCCAAACTCAAACTCCAATTGATCTCTCTCAATGCATATGCGATATTCACGAGGATCACTTCGATGTTTTCGCAAGCCCCCTCAAATTCTCCAATATGAGGCAATTACGAAATTCTTTGACACTAAGCTTCAAAGGGGCCAAAAAGTTGGCCCACACGTGCTCAAAATGGTTGAGCACGCGGACACCTTAGAGCGTCTAGGGTGCAAAATTCCGAAGAATTTGGTGGTGGGTAAGATCCTTCATTCACTCTCACCCAAGTTCACCCAATTTAGGGTGAACTATAACATGAATGGCATGGACAAGAGTTTCCATGAACTCCATGCCCTCCTCACCCAAGCTGAGAGGGACATGGAGGCTAGTGGGAGTGAACCCAAGGATGTTCTTTCCATGAAAATGAAGAACATGAACCTTGGGGTGAGGAAGGACAAGGGAAAGGGTAAGACTCTTTTCAAGAAAACCGGCAAGGGAAAGGGCAAGGTCTTTTATAAGCCCAAGCCAAAAGTCAACAAACACGCGGAGGCGGATTGCTATTATTGTAATGGCAAAGGGCATTGGAAACGCAATTGCCCCAAATACTTGAAAGACAAGAAAGACGGTTGTGTGACAACGTCAGGTAAAATTCTTTCATCCCTCTATATGATAGATATTAACTTTGCTAGTACATCTTCTTGGGTATTTGATACCGGTTGTGGTTCTCACCTTTGTAATCATGTACAGGGGCTGAGGGACGTGCAATCACTAGCCAAGGGTGACGTGGACCTACGCATGGGAAATGGAGCTAAGGTAGCCGCAGTTTCCGTGGGCACCTACGTTCTTCTTTTGCCTAATGGTTTAAAGTTGTATTTAAATAATTGCTATTATGTACCAACTCTTACCAAGAACATTATCTCCATTTCCGTGTTAGACATGGAAGGTTTTTCATTTTGTATTAAGAACAATTGTTGTACTTTTGCTTTTAATGAAATGGTTTATGGCGAGGCCATTTCTATTGGAGGTATTTATGTTCTAGATATTGCAAAAGAGGTCTATCATGTAGAAAACAAGAAGCTCAAAACAGGTGAACCAAATCAATCATACCTTTGGCATTGTCGTTTAGGACACATAAACGAACGACGCATAAAGAGACTTGTTACATCTAAAGTACTCAAACCATTCGATTACGAATCTTATGGCGTATGCGAATCTTGTCTTCTAGGCAAGATGACTCGTGCTCCTTTTACTGGAAAAGGAACACGAGCAAGTGAAGTATTAGGACTTATACACACGGATGTATGCGGTCCAATTACTATCCGAGCTAGAGGTGGTTATCACTACTTCATTACTTTTACCGACGACTTGAGTAGATATGGATATGTCTACTTGATGAGGCATAAAAGTGATGCTTTTGAAAAGTTCAAAGAATTTAAAAATGAAGTAGAAAACCAATTGAATAAAAAGATTAAAACCCTACGATCCGATCGTGGTGGTGAATACTTGAACCATGAATTTGATTCACACCTGAAAGATTGTGGTATAGTATCACAATGGACTCCTCCTGGAACACCTCAATTAAACGGTGTATCCGAAAGAAGAAATCGAACTTTATTAGATATGGTTCGATCTATGATGAGTCTAACTGAGCTTCATGATTATTTTTGGGGTTTTGCTATCTTATCTGCAATATTTTCACTAAATCGAAGCCCGACTAAAGCGGCAAACAAGACTTCATATGAGATATGGACAGGAAAAGTTCCTTATTTGTCATTCATGAGAATTTGGGGATGCGATGCTTTTGTTAAGAATAAGTCTGACGATAAACTCGCACCCAAATCTGACAAATGTCTTTTTGTAGGATATCCAAAGGAATCACGTGCTTATTACTTCTACAATAAACACGAGGACAAAGTGTTTGTGTCTCGTGATGCAGTCTTTTTAGAAAATGATTTTATTTCTAAAAGACAAAGTGGGAGAAAATTTGAACATGATGAAGTCCAAGAGCCACAAACCGAAAAGGACGACGAGGAAAACGTTCCCTCTTCGTCTGGTACGGTCATTATTCCTTCGGAACCTAGGGTCAAGCAGAATTAAGTCCATCCACTGATAGATAAACCGGGTATTATAGGAGAAGGTGCTGACTAATAATGGTGTTATCTTTTTGAAAGTACTAACCTACTAACCTACAAACAGCCATTTCTAGTCCCGACTCAAAGCTATGGCTAGGAGCCATGCAATCCTAAATGGATTCTATGTACGACAATCAAGTATGGGACTTGGTTGATTTACCTAAGGAGGTACGACCTCTTCAGTGTAAGTGGATCTATAAGATCAAAAGTGGCATAGACAAACATAATGATGTTTACAAAGCTAGATTGGTGGCAAAAGGTTTCACTCAAGTTCATGGTCTTCACTATGACGAAACCTTTGCCCCAGTCGCCATGCTTCGATCCATAAGGATTATCTTAGCGGTTGCCGCATTTCATAATTATGAGATTTGGCAAATGGATGTCAAAACCGCCTTCTTGAATGGATTCTGAGAAGAAGGAAGTGTACATGACCAACCTGAAGTTTTGTGGTCATCAAACCCTAAGAAGGTATGCAAACTTAGAGATCATCCTATGGTCTTAAGCAAGCATCCATAGTTGTAATCATCGTTTCGATCATGTAATTAACAAAATGTTTCATCACTCGAAGTGCGAGAACCGTGTTTTATACATGAAGTTTAGTGGGAGTAAAGTAACTTTTCTAGTCTTGTATGTAGATGACATACTACTCATTGGAAATGATATTCCAATGCTCACTTCTGTAAAGGAGTGGCTAGGAATACATTTCCAAATGAAAGACTTAGGAGAGGCCCATCGCATCTTAGGTACCCGGATCTATAGGGATAGATCTAAAAGGATACTAGCATTAAGTCAAGAGACTTATATTGATAAGATTCTTGATCGGTTCAACATGAAAGATTCTAAGAGAGGCTTTATTCCTATGGGAAGTGGGATCACTTTGAGCAAGTCAGAGTGTCCTACGAAAACCGAGGAGATTGAACGCATGAAATTGATCCCTTACGCTTCAGCCGTTGGATCAATCATGTATGCTATGATGTGCACTCGTCCCGACGTTGCATATGCTTTGAGCATGACAAGTCGTTACCAATCAAATCCAGGTGAGAGTCACTGGATAGCCGTAAAGAACATCCTTAAGTACTTAAGAAGGACTAAGGATTCATTCTTAGTGTTTGGAGGCGAGACTGAGTTACGTGTAAAGGGTTACACAGATGCCAGTTTCCAAACAGATCGGGATGATATGAAATCCCAAGCCGGCTACGTTTATATGATGAATGGAGGAGCTGTTTGCTGGAAGAGTTTCAAGCAAAGCGTTACAGCGGATTCTACAACAGAAGCAGAGTACCTTGCAACGTCTGAAGCTGCAAAGGAAGCTGTGTGGATTCGGCAATTTTTGGAAGGACTATCAGTAGTCCCTACTGCCAAAGATCCTATCACAATTTATTGTGATAACAGTGGGGCTATTTTTCAGGCAAACGAGCCCAAGTCTAGTAACAAGTCTAGACATGTACTTAGGAAATATCATGTAATTAGAGATTACGTGGACAGAAAGGAAATTGACATTTGTAAGGTTGGGACAGATGACAACATTGCTGATCCTTTAACCAAGCCTTTATCAAAGGCTAAGCATGATGGTCATGTCGTCACAATGGGATTGAGACGTGTGCCAGAATTCTTTAGATTATATGTAATATTAATAATTGAAGTTGTATTAATTATTTCATATTGATAATGGGATTCACTGTTGAGGTTTATTCAAATCTTTATTAGTTTGACTAAATTAATAATTTGTTTATCAGATAAATTGTTGGACCCTATTCAAGTGAATAGGACGAACTTAGTATTTGTCCCTAGTCACTCAATGAGGTGACGTCTCGAAGTGACTAGATTGTAAGTCGATCGATGGTTGGTTCAGCACCATGGGGTCATGGAGATGACTGGTCGTTTACATAGACAGACTGTATGACACTCTGTCGGACAGTGACATTGTAGAGACCCTTAAATCAATTATTTGATGCCTGGTAGTGGCAGGGTCTTCTATCTTATTCCTATAAGTCGATTCTTTTGACTGGCGCCGTCTATCTGAGTCGGTGTGCAGTTTCCGATTGGTTTTGGTTGATGTTCTAGGTCGTGCCGTATAAGGAGGCCGATGGACTTCTTCTGGATCATGGTGATCTGCATCATACAGAGTAGATGGATCAACAGGAATTGTCCACCCACGTTGGGTAAAAACATCTTTAGGCCACTCGAGGAGAAGTTACTGTAAATGCGTGCCCACGCTCGGAAAGAGATCTATGGTAGATTTTCCGGTCAGACAGTTACTCTTCCTATCGAGAAAACCACTCTAGATATTGTCAATCGCAAGTGCGACCTGAAAGACACCTTGCGTTGAGTGGAAGATGTGATAAAGAGACAAGAGAATTGGTGACGCACACTTGTGTCAGACAAGTGGGAGATTGTTGGAGTAGGTGTCCTCCACAATGGTGCGCCACATGACAAATCTTATTAAGGAATATAATTGGGATATTTATTGACTATATATATGATTAGTCAGTTGATTAACGTAAATCAAACGGTTGGTGCTAGAGTTTGAAGGTATTGTCGTTTGGACGGCGGTGTCAACTGATCCTTTCGTGTCTCACCTAAGGATGTGAAATCCAAATAGTAACTAATTATTTGTATACGATACAGTTAATTAGTACATTACATATATTCGATATGTACGAGAGTTAATTGTTAGAAATTGAGTTAAGAACTCAAATTCGATTAAACTTATTTTTAATTATGCGATAATTGACTAATAAATTTATATCTTATTTTAATACGATTAAATAAGATTTAACTTTGTAATTAATCGTTAAATTACTAAATTAGTTGAGGTTTTGAGATAGAGGTAATTAGTTAATTATATTTACAAGGAGTTGCAAAATAAATTAACTAAGCATTGTGGGACCCATTATATATTGATATAATGGTAAAATATTACTTAAAATGTTAAGTACATATTATTTATTTAATTAAGTCATATAATTGTTATATGATCAAATTAACACTTAATTATACAAGATAATTAACCATATGATCAATAAGTATTTGTGAGACAAATATCAAAAATCAAAATGGACCAAACTAGGTCATTGTGGCCGGTTGGATTGTAGTTACAATGGTGATGATTGTTGTTCTTGTTTACACTCTTTAGTTACTAATTGAAAGTGACATAACAAGTTGAAATAATCATCACTTATACTACAACACTCCACTCTAATGCATGTGATCAAATTGAACAAAATAATAGTCCAATTTTGGACAATGTGGTCCGGCCAAATGGCCTTTATAATGAACAATTGTTGTTCATTTTACTACTACTTCATTTTGTGCAATTTGTTTACTTCTCTCTAAAATTCTTCCTCTCACTAAAAACTCTCATATACTAATATTTCTTTAGTATTACTAGTGTAGTAATATAGTCTAATATTAGTAGTATAATATCTATCTTATTATCTAGTTAATAATAAGAGTAGATTATTTGGGTTTATCTTGGTGCAACTTAGAGGAGATCTTCTACTTTGGAGATTACTTGTATTCATCCATATTATTAGCTCAAGAACAACAAGACGGAGTTCTTGTTGTGCCCATATAATTTCCATATCAATGTGAGGAAATTTCTTCTTTTATATAAATGTCTTTATATTTGCATGCCTGTTACATAGATCATTAAATACTAAATTAACAAGTAATTTAGCAACTAATTAGAGGAGTCTAATTAAGGTCTATGGACTTTCACCAGCAACCTGCATCGATTCAAATCAAAACAAAAATCATCATTAACATTCTGTAAATGAGAAATAAAATGACAAACTGATACAAAAAATGTTGAACAGTAACCTACCATGCTCCACGCCGTACGGTAAGACAATTGGCTCTCCGCCGCCCAAATGAGATTTCTACCATCCCATTTCTCGGCCCACTCAGGTATGCCCAACATTTGGCGTCCACCTCGTCCTACATTGTCCCTCCTCGGCCTTCCCGGCCTCCTCAAACACCTCATTCGGTACCTCTTCTCCCGCACAAGAAGAAGAAGGCTCAAGGTCTACATCCATGGGGGTTGCCCCCGACGTAGAAGGAATATCACCTGCAAAGCAGAAGTCATTTCGGGCACATTTCAAGACATTTCAAGCGTTTTCAAAACTCTAAAAGGAAGTTTCTGGTCATCTTTGACCATTTCTTCCAAAACCCGACTACACATGTAGGGTATGGTCAAGTCAAGTCTATTCAAAGCCCAGTCATGGGTTTGAGTCGAAAATACAACAGTATTTCGCTATAATAGCAGTTAGGTCCTAGAAAAGCGTCATGCAGAAGCCGTCGCAAATCAAAAATCTAACTCCACAAAAAGTTTACCCATTACACAAGGGTTCTGGAACACCAAGTTTCATCCAAAATGGACAATCCTAAGGGGGTTTTCGAAGCGATTTTCGAATCAGCAGAGTGACCGTCTCATTTGTTCAAAATTTGACGAAAACGCAAAAGGAATACATGGTTATGTTCCTAACAAGGCCAATTGTTCATTTCTACTATTAATTTCTATCATACAAATCGAATGGAGGCAAACCCCCAAATTTTCGAAATATTCAATTGGAGGAACCCTAATTTCTAACTCTAATTCAATCAAAATTAGAAGTTTAAAGCAAAAGATAAGATACATTCCTCGATTAGTCATGCATTGTGGCTTGGATTGATCAAATTTGACGGATTTTGGTTGGAATATGAGAGGGTTTCGTGTGTTTTTGTGTTTTGAAATAATGAGGAAGAGTTCGTATGTCGCGCTTTTACTCAGACATGGACGAGCTTGGGAAAGGACGCAGCAATTGCTGCGCCTATTCCAGAGGTCGCGGGTCTTGTTGCGCCTTTTCCCAGCGCGTTTTCACTTCAATTTGAAAATTCGTTACAAGTTAGTTACTTGTGGGCCTCTTCTCCGACATCTTATTTCACAAGCTCGATTCTTTTTCAAGACCCGCACTTTGACAGGCTTCGAAACCGTCACATGATGTTAACATCTCAGCATGACCCACCTTCTACACATACAATCCGTGGCCCCGTATTTTTTATCGTCAGAATTTTTCTTGCTACAACCGAGCAGATTCCCCGGAATGATTTGATCCTGACAGAGACTTCCATGTATCAAGTTTCGCAAATTCTTTTCAATATTACGTTTCACCAACGAGAGTTGACCCGAGGACAGAGACAGACATATTCTCGCATATAACAGCTGGCGAGCCTCGTTACGTACCTCATTCAAATGGCTGGCGAGCCTCATATCGCAACCCCACTCGACGGCTGGAGAGCCTCACATCACAACCTCAGTTCCAAATAAGAAGATGCCTCATGAATG
Organism: Heliosperma pusillum; assembly: GCA_022085475.1. Classification (NCBI taxonomy): domain Eukaryota; kingdom Viridiplantae; phylum Streptophyta; class Magnoliopsida; order Caryophyllales; family Caryophyllaceae; genus Heliosperma; species Heliosperma pusillum. The sequence continues at coordinate 62,210 of JAIUZE010026648.1, read as the reverse complement.
ACTCCTTCTTATGGCTGGCGAGCTTTTATACGTAGTCTAACGGACTTTAAACGACCCTCCCCGATGGTCGACAGACTTTAAAATGTTCTCGACGACAGGTCCTTGGTTCAGACCCCTTGAACCGCCTCGCGTCGCCATAGTCGTCAGGTTGTAATCTTCGATTGACCTGGTGGCTATACTTTGACTTTTGCCTTGTCCAAGCCTCAGTCAAAGTGGGGGCTCGGTAGATACCTCATTTCTACACCTTCCGCCAACCACCCAGTGATGATTGAGCTGCATGTTTAGTACGCGGAACGATTTATGACAGTTCGTAAGTTTATCGTCAAGTGATAGCTCAAATACTTGTGTCTACCCCTTGGTCGTCATCTACGCGCCGGTACGGTTGTTTTGACAGTCATTAGAGTTCATTTGGAGTCCGGGTTGAAAAGCGCTTCATTTTCTATAATTTGTTTTAAAACTCCGAGTCAGAACACTCTAGAATATTCTGATTATTTTATTATATATTTCAAATTCTATATTTTTTATAAAATAATCTCGTATTATCTTTTAAAAAGGGAAGTATAGATCAACCGAAATTCTGTAATAGAAGCGTTGAAATCTTTCTCCCGTGAAAGGAAACCTTTGGGGAAACGACGCAGCAGGTGCTGCGCCTTTTCGAAGGATTGCGGTCCTGCTGTGCCCCTTCACTTCTCTCTTTGCATTCTAGACCTTGCTATAAGCTATCAACATCTAAGTGCTTTATCAATCGACCACGTAAGCTCATATCCTTCTGGGTACCCGTCACGTTTTGCATTGACCGACCAATTTGACCAACTACACAACTAATCAACTTAATTAATCAACTTTAGTCCTTTAACAAGCGCACTTTCTGTATACATTCGAGTCGAGCTATCACTAAAACGTTAACTAAGTTAATCTCGTATTCGTCAACATTTAAGTTTGAGGGTGTTAATCCCGTCTTCTTATTTTGTATTTATTTATTCATTAAATGTAAGATTCACGTTAGAAATAAGTTGAACACCGATTTTAATCAAAAACCGTTTTATCAAACCTTTTTAGTAGTCATCAGACGTCGAGAAGAAATGCAGGAGCATATGCGCCTCTTCGAAGAGTCGCAACATCTGTTGCGCCTCTTCCAGAGGCTGCCTGCTCCTGGTCTTCTTCTTCTTCCTCTAGTTCCTGCGATTTTATTATTTTACTCCTTTTTTTATTTAATCTTTTAAATCGTTTTGTTCTCATCTTAGATCCCTAATAATTTAATATTAGTGGGTTTTCATCTTTGGGTCAAAATTCGGGTTTTAGAGGTTCGATTTGTTCATATCAAATCTCTGAAATTCGTTATTGATACAAATTGTAGTGTAATTAACATGTTAAACCACTTCTACTCGAGTCATAGATCGATAATTAATCGTAAATGCACCAAAATAACATTAACTGATTGCGATTATGGCCTCACAGCCAGAACCCAACTCAAGAACAGTCGCAACAGATGCTGCGCCTCTTCCAGAGGACGCACCTGCTGCTGCATCTGTTCTGGGTTGGTTTATGTACCTGAACATCCTTTATTGCCTCGACGTAGCTTAATTACATATTTAATCAACTATTAACTCTAATATTACTGCTAATCCATCTTTTAACTTTTTTAATCTTTTCCTTTTCTTCAAATCTCTGTTTTTAGTATATTTCTGACGTAGATCCCATAATCTTTGTAATCTGTTGTAATTTTATTAATCCTCGTAATTGTATGATTGTCTCTTCCTCATATGTAATGAGTTCTAAATTCCTAACTTGACATAATTGAGTGCTAATTACATGTTCACCGACATAGTCTAATTCACATGCTAGGATTAAAACATTGAATGTTGCATTGCATGCATATAATCGATAACATATCATATACAAACGATTTCCCTAATCATTAGTAGAGGCCGCTATCGAGGTGGGCGGGATTAGGTGTTCGATTAAAGAGCTTCCTAATACGGATCCTCACCCCTTACTCTATATTTTTGTGAACATCCGTGTTCATTGGCATCCGCGAGAGTCATTCTAGACATAAAATGCTAAGGGTAACGAGTTCTTAGTGTTCATGTCATTACTTTGTGTTTTGACATGGCATAAGGTATTCGAACGGTTCCAATTTCCCATCAAAAATTGGTGGCGACTCCACAAATGTGTATCGCTACGCTTGCTCCGGTCCGTGGTCCCGCCGTGTACCACAGGTACGAATTAAGGACGTCTCCCTATCCGTACTAAGAGGGCTCCTAGCAGTTTCTACCCGGGGTTCATTTTATTGGACTCATCCTAGGTTCAGTGGTTTATGCCCTAGGATTGTTCGCTCTGATTCCACTTTGTAACACCCCCATTTATCTAGGAGCCTTAACTAGACCTTCCCAGCTAAATAAGGGAGTTACCATCTCAGTTTCCCGATGTAGTATATATCAAAACAACCAATCTCAAGAGTACATTAATAACATTAATACATAAGGTATAAATCGTCTTACAATATTACAAACATTAATCAAACTATTATAGCGGAAGACTTAAAATTAAGTGATAACTCTGATGATAGTGATCTAAAGAGCCTAACTCCTCTAGCTCGTCTCAACCTGCATCCCACAGCAACATCCATAACTAGTAATCATTACCTGCTTGTCCAACTGCTCCCCAATTTCCGGAAATATCAATTGGTTCATCACAGATTTGAAATAGAATTTAACACAAGAAAGAACACACGTCAACCAAAGGTTGAGTACGAAAATATTAAACACAGATAACTTACATAATGAACAATACAACACACGAGTTAAAACATCACGCCCCGACTCCTAACTCCCTCCTCGACTCGCAAGTCGGCATCATACACTTTCCTACTTAGCTCTTAACTCCCTCTTCGATCCGTAGATCGGTATAAGAAATAATATCATTCCCCCTGAACTCCTAACTCCCTCCTTGATCCAAATATCGGTATAACAAATAATATCATTCCCCCTGAACTCCTAACTCCCTCCTCGATCCGCAATTGGGTATAACAAATAATATTATTCCCTCTGAACTTCTAACTCTCTCCTATATCCGCGGATCGGTATTCCATATCTCATGCCAATATCAATATATAAGTAAATCTCATTCACGTCAAACGTATCACAACATATGAATCATTAGCAATCATGTGATTCTCATCCCAATTCACATGCAATAATCATTGCATCAAAATCTTATTCCAGTTGGAAAATTTAACATCACATGGCATTACATAGTTGAGTAGGATAGATCCCTACCTGGTACCAATGGATATTCCATCACACGCGAGCGATTAATAATATTCCACTACGAATTCTTCGTCTGCAGAACACATACAACATGTATTTAATAACTAGAGCATTCAAAAATGATCCCTTTAACAAACATAATAATTCCCCCAATTCCCAAGTCTAGAGTTTACTAATGAAAGATAAATACTACAAATTAAAGACTAGAACAAATTAATTTACAACAATGAAGAAGAAGGTATAGAAAGATCACTTAAAGAAAGTCTCCCGAAAGATGAACAAAGTCTCATATCTTGTTTTCCTCTAGATCTCCTTCGAGTTTTGTAAATAAAAGAAAAAGTGTTTTATAGATGGATGGTAAACGGGTATTTATAGTTTTAGATACAGAAATAAAATAAAAGCTAAGGTTATTGGAATTAGGAAACTCCAAAACACAACCAACACTCCCCGCGTCCAGCTTGGTCAATCGACCAAAACAAAGTGTCGCTCGACACTCCCCAAAGATCGATCGACACACTCCGTTCGACCCATCCAAACACCAAAACCTATCATGGTCGATAGACCACAACACCTTGTCGATCGGCCAACCACCCTATGTCGATCGACAGCCACACCTTGTCGATCAACAACCAATCAAAGTTGTTCGACAGCCTCATTAGACAGTCAGTCAACCTCGTTAGAAAAGACCAATAGATACAGCGCAAAGTTCATGAGACAATATTACAAGACCTCATGAGACAATATTGCAAGACCTATACAAACTAATTAACAAATAATTCATTCCTATAAACTACTGGGTATTACACTCACACTTGCTCCCAAGTCACACAAGGCCTTGTCAATTTGTGTGGAGCCTATAGTGCATAGGATAGAAAAACTACCCGAATCTTTCAATTTTGGAGGAGTTGCGTTTTGTAAAAAGACACTACATTCTCCGGTGAATTCCACGGTTTCAACTCCATTCAAGGACTTCTTTCTTGTGACAATATCTTTCATGAATTTTGCATATGCGAGGATTTGAGTGATTAGATCGGTGAATGGTATGGAAACTTCCAAGTTTTTGACAATGTCCATGAACTTTCCAAGTTGATTGTCTAACCTGGTCTTTGCTTGTCTACTAGGAAACGAAGCCTTATCAATATAGGCTCCTCAACCTTCTTGCTTTTTGTTTCCTCCACATTCTTCTATTCATTGACAACGTGTTCACTTGAAGGACTCTCCTCTTCCTTGTCATCCAACACAATAACTTCATTTTTAACCAATACATCATCTACCACTTTCTCTCCCTCGCCATTATCATCATCACTTAGAATATTTGAACCCTCATAACGCTTTCCACACCTCAATTGTATGGCATTGGCGGTTGCATTCTTTGGTGGGTTACCTTGTGGAGGCAATTGACCTTTCCCCCTAGAGGAACTCCCCGATGATATTTGAGTCACTTCTGTTTCAAGCATCTTGTTGTGGGTAAAAATGTTGTTGATGATGATATCTTTGGCTTGATTGTCTTTTTGCAGTTGGAGGACCGCTTTTTGAAGGTCAAAGGATTGGTCTCCAACTTGTTGTTGCATGGGAGGTTGATTTTGTGGTGGTGGGTTGTATTGTTGTTTATTTTGATTGAACTTTTGGTTGTTGTAGGAAGGTTGGTTTTGGTTGTATTGTGGTCTTTGGAAATTTTGTTGGTTGTTTCTTAGGGGTGGGGCAACATATGATTGTTGTGGTTGAAGGTTTAGGACATTTTGACTTTTGTAGAGATTTGGATGGTTCTTTGTGTTCATGGAATTTGGAGTAAGGGGTTCCTTGTCTATAATATTGGAAGGCGTTTACATGTTCAACCGATCCTCTACAATCTTGAGAGTCATGGACATATGTCCCACAACACTCACACACTCTGTGAGGAATACTTGGTGCCATCACCATAGCATTCACTTGTTGCATTGGTTGTTGGGAAGATGAGGTTTGAGATTGTTGGACAAGAGCCATGTTCTTATCCATCTTGATGTTCATGGCATCCATATAAGAGCTCAATTGGGCTATAAGATCGGCACTAAGTTGAGTGACAGAATCGACCTCATGAAGTCCTCCTCTAGTAGCTTTTCGTGGCCTACTAAATTGAGAGTTATGGGTCGCCATCTCCTCTATTCTAGTCCAAGTTTAATCATCTTCAACCTCGGTGAATCTCCCATTAGAGCCCATGTTCAAGATCCCTCTTACATCTTCATACAACCCATTCCAAAATTGTTGCACCAAGAACCATTCACTTAACCCATGATGGGGGCATGATCTTATTATTTCTTTGAATCGTTCTCATACCACATAGAGAGTTTCTTCATCATGTTGCTTGAAATCGGTAATTTGAGCTCTTAGTATGTTGGTTTTCTTCGTTGGATAGAACTTTTGGTAAAATGCTAGAGCCAACTTCTTCCAAGAATCAATCCCTTAAGCAACCCTTTTTAGACTTTCAACCATTGCTTTGCCGCTCCAAATAGAGAGAAAGAAAACAAGACCCACCGAATTTGGTCTTGAGTTACTACCGTTTGAGAGATGGCATCACAAAAGTCACAAAAGGTTTCCATATGAAGATGAGGATCCTCACTTGGCATACCTCCAAAAGGGTTCACAAACTCCACAACCGGGACAATACCCTCAAATCTATCTACCCAAGTATGCTCAATCTCCACCTCGTTCGTTACCCGGTTTTCTAGTTCCCTTTCTTCACTACGCAAGGATAAAGACGCCTCCGTTGTATGAACTGGGCTCGACGTAGAACTATTTACCACGGCCTTGAAGATTTTACGAAGCCTTATAAAGGTCCTTTCGATCTTGGGATCGATAGGAGGTTGATCTTTGGGAGGAGCTCGTCCAGGCATATAAGAAAACTACAAGAAAAGGATGATAATTGCCCCAACAAACTAGGTTTCTCAAGACAAAAAGGCAAAAACTAAAGTAAACAAAAAAAAATCAAATTAAACATACAACACGGTCCCCGGCAACGTCGCCATTTTGATGTAGGTATAGAAGGTGTGTACGTAAGTACGGATGTCGATCTCATGGACGGTTGTTGTTCAATATGATCTATGAAAAGTCTACTAAAGTAATTGCAAGTCACAAGTAATTTGGGTTTTGATTTTTGTCTAAACTAAGAAACAATAAATAAAAACGATTGAAAATAACAATTAAGACGAGCTTAAGGTACGAAAGTCGAGTATTTATCAATAAAAGGAAAGAATAGGGTGAGTAGGTTCATATGGGTAGCATGAGTAAAAAGAAAGTTGGTTCTAGTAGTTGAAAGGTCGCGTAGTCTAGGAATAGCGAATTGAGGCTTTCGGTCTTACAATTCCTCCACACACCGTCTCTAGTTAGCTATCGCGTTTACAGGTCCAGTGTGCCAACCTAGCGGTTCTATGAATAACCACGACCATGGCATTCGAAACAAGAGAAAGATTCATGCAAGTTCACAGAAGCATTTCATCAAACATGTTATAAGCAAGGGTTGGAGACAAGACAATTAATCAACAATTATACCCAACAATTTTGAAGTTAACCCATACTTGGACCCATAATCCCCCACATACCCTAGCAAAGTCACTACTCACACACATTCAAATAGGTTTTAACAATAATAAAGGATAGTACAAGAAAAATAACCACAATTAACATTCTCTAATTAACAATGAATAAACAACAAAGATTAAAAGGAAAACCTAATGAAAGACAAGATTAGAGGAATAAATTATACCAACTTAAGATAAAGGTGAGAACCTGGATAGAATAACAAAGATTGAGCCACAAATATTTGGTCACAACCCAAGTTCTAAGACTAAAACTAGCTTGAAAGACTAATTAACCCAATATTAAGCTTAAACCGATGTAATTAAGAGAAGATTAGCACTAATATAGATGGAGTTTTCAGATCTAGGGTTTTTTTGCCTAAAATATTACAAAGTGGGGGTATATATAGGTTTCAAATAAGAGAGGAGAGACGAGCTTGGAAGAGGCAAGTGGGCTGGAGAAGTCAATGGCGTGACATGGGAGTCACGGGCGTGACTTGGCGTGTTTCGACCGTGAGCTGCATGTCACGGCCGTGAGATGCATTCACGCCCGCGACATCGGTTCCCCTTCATTCTTTACTCTAGTGACTTCTTGGCCTTCCTCAGTTTGGCTTGCCTCGACTCGGAATGGCTTTGGCACGCCAAGTGGGGTCCTCCGAGTGGTCTATCGTCCTCTCTGTCAATCAAAGATAGGTAGACTCCGCCCCAAGTGATGGTTTACCTGCAAAACCAAGTATAAACAAGAAAAGTGCTAGATGAACGTAAAACATATAAAAACGCTCTCAGGGAGCTAGCGCCAAAGGCAGACCAAGTAGGGCGAATAAAGGCGGAAAAATAGAGTGAAATGACAATATATCAGCATTTAATAATAAAATATACTTCCTCCGTTCCATTTGATTGTATACGTTTGCTTTTTGGGCACTATTCATAAGTGAAAATAATCTTTAATAATACTTCCAATATATAACATAAAAGATAGTCAGGTAAGATTTTGTTTCAATTGTCTCACCGAGAACAATATTAATATCAAATTTTTATAATTTTTAGTAATATGTAATTAAAGATATAAGCAAAACAAAAAGAGCATCGGCATACGTGATAAAGCAAACGTATACAACTAAATGGAACGGAGGAAGTATGTTTTTGTGTTTATACAACGTATGTAGATGTAAAATAATGTAAATAAAAATACAACAATATTTAAAAGGGATTTTACACCTTTAATCTTACATGTTAGCGTCGTGAGTATACTAGAAGACAATTTTATAGCGTTATCGAGACTATGAAAGTGAAAGTGTCTTGTAAACAAGGATTTTAAAAACGATTGATTAAATGAATTATTGTGTAGTGGTCAAGTTGGTAAGTCTATACAAACGAGGTGGGGACTCGGTAGGAATCAAGCTAACGTGGTCGAAAGATCAAGCACGTAGTTGTCAAAAAGTAGGAACGAGGTATTGAATATACAAGAGAAATAAGAGAAAAGAGCGGAACGCTCGCTTGCCAAATATGGAGGTCTCTATTTATAGCAAAATAAGTGAGGAATTCGACTCAGACTCCAACGGCAGCGAATGCCTCCTTCGAAGCTGCACAACAAGTCATGCGTCCTTTCTTAGGTAGTCTTCTACTTCAATCTTCTGAAAGCGTGTATTTTCCTTGGAATCCGAGCAATAGATAGTCCGGCTTTATACATGAACTCAAATACAAAAGAAATATTAGTTGTAATTTTCATAATATTCCGCCTCTCGCGAGACGGTTCCCAAAAATGGAGATGATTTATCCTTTGGACTCAAAACTGACTTTAACTAGTGTCAAAACGACCGTGTTGGAACTTAGATGACGACTTCGGATTGACTCAAATGTTCGATTTACTGATTATTAACCCGTCTTACGAATTCGTCTTTAAACGCGACATATGCTAATCATGTTGTCCGATTTAATCAAATTTTATTTAGGGATATTCTACATGGTACCCCTCAACTTTTTGACTTTCTACGTGGTACCCCTACACTTTTGGAAACATACATGGTACCCTTAAGTTTTCTAATTTATACTAAGCGTAACCCTAAACTTTAATTCTGTCAATTAGGATATGTTTTAGACGTTAAGTGTTGAGTTGGACGCTTATGTGGAACATGACTGCCTGTGACTAGGACTATTACTTGGCACTATAAAAACCCTCACTCTCTTGGCTTGTTTAACACACCTCTCCTCTCATTCTACCATTTCATCTTCATCTTTCTATGTTTTTTTTCTCATCTCCCTACTCCCATTCTACCCTCTGTTTGTTGATAATTAAGTTCAATTATTGTCTTGATCTTCATCTATTTGGCGATTGAAGCAGGTATGATGTTCATTTATCATTTTCCCTGAATTATAGCATTCCGACCACATCGATTGCAACATTGGTTCCTAAAATCAAGACTATCTATTGGTAATTTTTTCTAAGAAGATGAAAAAGACATGAGAGATAAATGAAAAACAAAAAAAAGGAACAATATCACAGAATTTTAAGAAGGAATATGGAAGAAGGAAGTAGAAGAAGAATGGTGGAAGCTGATGAAAGAAAGAACACTAAATCATGCTAATTGGGAGGGAAAATGGAAAAAATGGCAGGAATCTATGTGGAATATGGCAAAAGCCAGTCATATTCCACATAAGCGTCCAACTCAGCAATTAACGTCTAAAATATATACTAATTGACAGAATTCAAAATGACGGTTACGCTTAATACAAATTAGAAAACTTAGGGGTACCATGTATGTTTCCAAAAGTGTGGGGGTACCACGTAGAAAGTCAAAAAATTGAGGGGTACCATGTAGAATATCCCTTTTATTTATTTACAATTATTACATCTTTATCTCTTTATTGCTTCTTGTTTATGTTTAATCATTCTTACCATCCTTTTATTATGAAGTCTTTATTGTTACTTGTAACATTTAATTTGCGAGTATTGATTAATGATTATAATTAATTATTTGAATTTGTAAATTTCAACCTAATCGGAACCCTGGTGAAGATTAGACTTGTTGAAAACATTAGAGTGCCCTAATAAGTTGCGAGAGTCCGTTAGAAGCAATTTAACACGATTGGCGATCCGAGAGGACCTTATCACTCTCCTTTTAGACCAATAATTGAGACTGGTCTTTAACTCTACCTTTGACCCATAATAATCCATGGTGAATCGACAATCCTAGTCCCTAATCCTTATATTTTATCTATTAATTACATCCTTTCTTATTTATTTATTTGCCTTAGTTTAGAAAGTCAAACAAATCAACCCCCAGACTGTTAATAGACAGACTTAATTATTAGCAATTATTATACAATAGCCTATCTTTGGATTCGATCCCAACTTTTCATGACCGCATTAGTTAAACCCGTTGGATTATTTTTTAGAGGTGTACGATAGCCTGTCATACTATCTGAATTATAGTCTCGTCGGTACTTACAAATTGACTCAAGCTTAATACTCATCAACTCAAAAAATTATCAATTAATTATTCCCACGGTGTTTTAAAGAGCTCTGTTAAAAAAAACAATTAACATGAATACATGTAATTTTTGTAATCAATATACTTATATTGTCCTGCGAATTATTTTTTTATGATCATAGTCATTCCATAATTTTTTTTGTCTAGTATGATTATCATTGTACACTATAGTTTAATCCACATGAAATCATTTTTCCCTAATGAAATTCGACCATCTTTTCCAAAAACAATTCGGAGCCAAAAGAAAGAACCGACGGTTCACAAGGTTCTACAACTGCAGGGCCTAAGTGTAGATACCTCAGTTCTACACCTTCCGCCAACCACCCACTGATGATTGAGCCGCATGTTTGGTACGCGAAACAATTTATGACAACTCATAAGTTTATCGTCAAGTGATAGCTCAAACACTTGTGTCTACTCCTTGGTCGTCATCTACGCACCGGTACGGTCATTTTCACAGTCATTAGAGTTCATTTAAATTCCGGGTCGAAAACCGCTTCATTTTCTAGAAACCGTTTTAAAATGCCGAGTCGGAACGCTCTAGAATATCCAGGATATTTATTAAATATTTAAATTCTATCTTTTTTGGTAAAATATATCTCGTATCTTTTTAAAAGGAAGTATAGATCTACCGCAATTCCATAATAGAAACGTGGAAATCTTTCTTCCGCAGGAGGAAACCTCTAGGGAAATAACGCAGCAAGTGCTGCGTCCCTTTGGAGGATCGCAGCTCCTGCTGCGCCCCTTCTCCAGCCTGTTTTCTCCCTTTCCAGAATATTTTCGTGATTTTTTTCCAATGTTTGAGTTATTCCAAAACTCTTCATATTTTCCAGTATAAAAGGAGACCTCCGATCTCACTTTTTGGCACGCGAGTGTTCCGCCCTTCTCTTCTCTCTTTGCATTCTAGACTTTGCTCTAAGCTTTCGACACCAATGTGCTTGATCAATCGACCACGTAAGCTCAGATCATTATGGGTACATGTCACGTTGCATGACCGACCAATTTGACCACTACTCAATCAACTAATTCAATCAATCAATTTAAAGCCTCTAACGAGGGCACTTTCTACGTACATTCGAGTGGAGCAATCACTAAACATTTTAATCTCGTTTCGTCAAACATGAAGTCTGAGGGTGTAAATCCCATCTTTTTATTTGTATTTATTTTTTCCGCTCAATTAATGTAAGATTCACATCATTAAGTTCAAAACCGATTTTTTAAAACAAAACCTTTTTAGCAGACATCAGACGTCGGGAAGTAACGCAGTAACAGCTGCGCCTCCTAGAAGGATCGCAGCGCATGTTGCGCCTCTTCCAGCGCTTCCCTACTCCGGCTCTTCTTCTTCTTCCTCTGGTTCCTGCGATTTTGTTCTTATTGGTTTTCTTATTTCTTTTTCTTCGTACATAAACCATATTTCAATATAATTTTTCATATAAAACGTTTTTTTTCTCGACCTAAATTCCTAATAATTCGATATTAGCAGGTTTTCGTCTTTAAATCAAAATTGGGTGTTGGAAATTCGATTTGTTCATATCAAGTCTCTAGAATTCGTTATTGATACAAATTATAGTGTAATTAATATGTTAAACCACTTCTACTCGAGTTCTAGGTCAATAATCAATCGTAAATATAAAAAAGAATGTTAACTACTCACGATTCTGACTTCAAAGTCAGAATACAGCTCAAGAACATACGCAATGATCCATGCGCCTCTTCCGGAGGACGCAGCTGTTGTTGCGCCTGTTCTGGGTTCACTTCTGTCCCTGAACTTCCGTTCTCCCTTTGACGTAGCTTTAATTACGTAATTAACTAAATATTAGTCATAATATCGCTCCTAATCTATCACTTTTAGTTTTCATATCTTTTTTTTTTCTTCAAATCTCTGTTTCGAATATATTTCTGACGTGGATCTTTTAATTCTTTGTAATCCGTTGTAATCTTATTTAATCATTGTAACTATATGATTTTGGTTCTATCTCATATGTAATTAATTCTAAATCCACAAATTCGACATAATTGAGTGTTAATTATATGTTCACCGACATAGTCTAATTCACATGTGAGGATTAAAATGTTGGATATTGCATTGCATGCATATAATTGATAACATATAAAAAACGAACGATTTCCCTAATCATTAGTAGAGGTCGTTATCGAAGCGGGCGGGATTAGGTGTTCGGTTAAAGAGTTTCCTAATACGTACCCTCACCCATACTCCAGATCTCTGTGAACATCCATGTTCATTGGCATCCACGAGAGTCATTCTAGATATAGAATGCTATGGGTAACGACTTCTTAGTGTTCATGTCATGATTTTATGTCTTGACATGGCATAAAGTATTCGAACGGTTCCAATTTCCCATAAAAATTGGTGGCGACTCCACAAATGCGTATTTTTACGCTTGTCCTCCCAAGCGCTCCCCTTCGTGGTCCCCCGTGCACCACAGTTTGGCGACTCCACTAGGGAATATTCACTTACGTGTCACACAGGGTGAAACTTAAACAAGGCTAGGGAATAGTTTGTACGAGACAGTTGTCGATTTTCATTTCTTGACCTTTTGAGGTCGTTTTATTCGGCCTTCCTAGGCTCTGCCCCACCCATTTTCCACCCATCGTCCCGTCTGGACGGTCAAAATTCTTATTTGGGCCTAAGGATGGAAAAAAATTGTCGTCAACCATATCACGGTACGTACTCATGTTAGTATCGAGGGCTTTCACTACTCGAGGAAATGGACTAGGAACCGACCTTACTAATGTTTGGCGCGGACCTCTCCACAGACCTGAGTTTGATTGCTTGGTATGGCAACCCACCCTTTAAGCGAAAACCATTTTAAATGCACTCAGCATACTGTTATAATGCATGTATAAATGTGTATAATCTATACATGATCACTATTTTGTAAATAAAACCATGACGAACTTTTCAAAAAAAAAAATCTTTTACAAAACTGTAAAGCATTTTCAAAGGTGGCCTGAAGTAGCGCAAAATGAGTCAAAACTCTGCCTAAATATCCAGTCAAAATCGTCTTTTCTTCGCTTCGAGTTGTCACTCCTACAACCACACTACGGTTGCTTAGGACAAACATTTTAAATCTTGTCATTTTCAAAACTCACTTAGCACAGTGGCACACTCCCACTTCACAAGTAGAGTCTTTTTGAGTAAGTGTGCTAGAATGATCGATCGTGTTTTGATTCGTCGTCGGTCTCTTGCCCTAGTTTTCAAGATGTCGGGAACTAGTCAAGCAAGTGTTCATCTAGCCGAGCCAAACCCGAATGTTAATGATCTAATCCTAGCTACGCTCATCCGTCTCCAAACAAGTCAGGACCAAGCTTATGCTCGCCTTAATACCATTGAAGACCAAATTGTTGCCGTAGAAATTAGGCATTCTGCTGCAGACATTCCTGATGCTAGTGTACATGATAACCTTCCACCCTTTCTGGGACAACCAGAAGTCGATCCCCCGCCAGTTCTTACTTAAGCAGAAAAGCGACTCAAATACCTGGAGGAGCAACTAATGTACCTCAAGGGGGATGACATCTACAGGGAAAATAATCGCAAATATGAAGTCGTAAGTACTTAATTGCCAACCAACTTCAACATGACTGATATCCCAAAGTTCAAGCGGCATGAGAACCCTTTGAATCACATTCATGCCTTCAAAGATTATATGTCTATCAAAGGAATCAAACCCGAGATGTTCCTAAGGATATTTCCTTCATCTCTCGACACCATTCCTAAGCAGTGGTTCCATTCTCTGGAACATAATAAAATTGCAACCTGGGATGATGGCGCAATTGAGTTCGCCAAGCAGTACGCAAACAATGCTGAGATTCAAGTCAATATGTGTACTCTAGAGGTTCTTACCCAAAATGAGAAAGAAGGTTTCACCGACTTCCTAAATAGGTGAAGGAAGATTAGCACACAACTTGTTGAACGTCCAGATAAAGCTGCTCTTGTGGAAACGTTCGTGGACAATTTGAGACATATTTATGCAAACCACCTGAGATACCAAAACATAAAGTCTTTCATATACTTAACTGTTATAGGAACAAGAATTGATGACGGTATCCGAATGGGGCTCTTGTCCAAAACGGTAGGTCCCAGATATCAAGGCTCAACGAGTCGTTCTTGTGGCTTTACTAACAAGACCGATGAAGTCAATCTTGTCGAATCCTCTAAGAAGAACAACCCACAAAGGAAATTCATAAGCATCAGTGATACATATTCCAATGCCTTGAAAATGTTGATACAGCAAGGCAAGCTCCAACCCCTAGGACCTACGCCTGATCCAGAGAAGAAAACTGGCAAAGGATATGATACGGAAAAATGCTACAAATTGAAGCATGTCATTCAAGATATGATTAAAGACAGTCGTCTACCCATACCTCCTGAAGCAAGCCTAACAATACCCATACCTCTTGGAGTTCTGATGATTACAGATGAAGAATCTACCTTGGATTGTTCAAACCTCATCTCCCTAATCGAAGATAAGGTTCATATGTTGGAAGATGAAGGAAGATATTCCACCATTTCTCCTACCATCGACGACTTTATCGCATGGGCTAAGAGGGTAAGTAGGCAAGTTTCAGAGCTTGAAACCATTGTAGCATCCCTACGCACTCCAGGCGACGCACCCCAGGAAAGCATACCACGAGTTCCAGTTCTATCTCAAGAGTCTACGATGCAAGAGGTGATCACAACATGTGATAATCTAGTCGAGCGAATAATCACTTTGGAAGCCGAAATAATTAGATTGAGATAACTTAATACCGTCAACGGAATATGGGCCGATGACTATGAGGATGAATACCTCATGACAGATTATCAAGTCAAATATAGTGAAGATATAGTCAAAGCTAGCGAAGATCAAGATATAGACTATCTTACTCGATCAGGGCGTCCTTGTCAAAATGTCTCTCAGAATGGTCCTACCGTTAATGGTCCAGTTGCTAACACCAATGTCGTCACCCCAAATGATGGCGAAAATTCATCTACCGACCATCTACTGAAAAACCTACAGAAGACAAAGGCTAATCTTTCAGTCTGGTAGTTAGTTGCGAGTTCATTTCCCCATCGCCAAGCTTTATTACAAGCATTGGCAAAGTTGAATGTAGCGCACGACTCTACACCTGACGACATAGTCAACTTGGTCCTTCAAGACTCAATTAAGCTAAGTAACCCAGTTACTTTTTCAGATGAGGATTTGCCTCCTTTCGGTGCCAATCACAATTTCGTTCTATATATCACAATCACATGCCTAAAGAAGAACGTACCAATGACTTTGGTAGAGGATGGCTTTGCAGTCAATGTCATACCACTAAAAACAGTACGTAAGTTAGGCATGAAAGAATCAGATTTGGCTTCTACCAACCAAGGTGTTCGAGCATATGATGGAACACGACGTAAGGTAGTAGGGCTAGTCAACCTCACTATAGACATTAGGCCAATTGAGCGAAAGGTTAACTTCCAGATTGTGGACATCAAAACATCTTTTAATATACTTCTAAGGAGCCCTTGGATTCACGCTTCTAAAGCGGTAACATCCACCTTGCACCAGAAGATCAAAATTCCTCTAGATGGCAAAGTAATGACGATCACTTCGTCACCTATCAAGGCTGTAAAAGAGAAAATGTCCAGCAACCAAGTAGTCACAGATTCAGTATATGAGCATGGAGGATTTCAGAGCATAAATCTCGTAGAAAGGAAATTGGCACCTCTATACTTCAACCCATACTCCAACTTAGTGGTCAACCACATACTCAAATCCCAGGGATACTTCCTAGAAATGCCATTGAACCCCATCAGGAAGAGTACCTTTGCACCTTACAAAGAGGGGAAGTCGAAAAAGATACCATTAGGATTGGGGTACAAACCCACAAAGAAAGAAACCTTAGAAATGCTTACTCAAGTCCAAAATCGTAAAGATAGAGGAATCCAGATGCGACCTAATCTCCCAATTCCAATCAAACAGAGATATTGCAGAACACCGAATTCTAATCAAACCAGGTTTGAAACCTGTAAAGCAGAAACTCCGTCGAATGAGGACTGAATAGGCTCTTAAGATCAAAGAAGAAGTCTATAAGCAATTCAAAGCCGGGTTCGTCAAAGTTTCCGAGTACTCTTACTGGGTGGCTAACGTAGTCCCTGTACCCAAAAAGGATGGCAGAATCCGGGTTTGTGTTGATTTTAGAGACTTGAACAAAGCAAGTCCCAAGGACGATTTCTATTTACCACACATCGACATATTAGTAGATAATAGAGCAGGTCACGCGTTGTTATCCTTCAAGGATGGGTATGTCGGGGTATAATCAGATAAAAATGGCCAAGGAATATATGCATAAGACAGCTTGCGTCACTCTATAGGGCACATATTGCTACACGTTTATGTCATTTGGGCTAATTAATGACGCGACTACGTTCTTACATGATATGATGCATAAAGAAGTAGAGGTGTATACGTAGATGATATAATTGTCAAGTCCAAGGACAGGAAGGGACACATCGACAACCTTCGCAAATTCTTCCTCAGCTTGCGCAAATACAACATAAGACTCAATCCTCAAAAACGTGCATTTAGAGTAACATCAGGCAAACTTCTGGGATATGTCGTCAACCAGAGGGGAATAGAAATTGATCCATCCAAGATCAATGCCTTAATCAAAATGCCACAACCCTAAACAGAGAAGGAGGTTAGAGGATTCCTTGGCAAGGTACCATATGTGAGCCGGTTCATATCGAAACTCACTATGATCTGTGAACCTATCTTTAAAAAGCTAAATAAAACAGATCATACCATATGGGATGACGACTGTCAAAAACCCTTTGATAGGATTAAGGAGATATTTGCTAAGCCACCAGTGTTAATGCCTCCCCAACGAGATCAATCTCTTGGTTTATATCTCACAGTCACAGAAACAGCCATGGGGGCTATGCTTGCACAGACTGTTGGAAAAGAAGAAAGAGCTATGTACTACCTTAGTAATAAGTTTTTAGAATATAAGTGTAAATACACACCTCTCGAAAAGACATGCCTCGCTCTTATGTGGGCAACAAAGAAGATACGCCACTACATGCTTAGCTACTTCGTCAAGGTGTACTCTAAAATGGACCCCGTCAAATACCTCTTCGAGAAACCCATTCTCAACGAACGTTTGGCAAGATGGACCTTAATGCTCTCAGAGTTCGATCACTAGTATATACCTCTGAAACTCATAAAGAGACGCGTCATTGCTGAGTTTTTGGCAGATAATACTATCAACGATGCCCAAGCATTAGACATGTGGTCATTTCCAGACAAGAACATACTACAGACTTGTGTAGACTCGTGGGACCTTTATTTTGATGGCGCATCAAATTTAAGAGGATTTGGAGTGGGAGTGTTGCTCATTTATCCTGAAGGTGAGCATATTGTACTATCTGTCAAACTCCACTTCGAGGTCACAAATAACGCAGCAGAATATGAAGCTTGCCTCATTGGCCTACAAGCAGCAATCAATTTAGGCATTAAGAATCTTCGAGTTCATGGAGACTCCTCTATGATCATTAACCAAGTTACAAGATCACGGAAATTTCGAAGTGAAAGTCTAGCACCCTATCAGATTAGATTAGATCAGGTCGCCCAATTCTTTGATCTAGTGACTTATCTACATCTACCTCGCGAAGACAATCAGTTCGCAGATGCTCTTGCAAAACTTGCAGCCTTGATCAATATGCCAGACAACAAGATCAAAATGCCTTTATGCATCGAACGGCGGTCAGAACCAGCCTATGTGCACCAGCTTACAGATGAAGAAGAAAGCCTAGAGGAACCCTGGTTTCTAACCATTTTAAACTTCAAACTCAATGGTACTTACCCACCAGGAATAGTAAAGAGAGGACAACGCGCCATACGCCTCCTAGCCTCTCAATACCTCCTCATGCAAGGACAGTTGTACAAAAGTACACCTCTTGGTGTCATCTTGCATTGCCTTGATCGTTCGCAAGCACAAAAGGTAATGGAAGAAGTTCATGATGGAAAATGCGGTCCCCACATGAGTGGACCCATGATGGCAAAGAAAATTACGCGTCTAGGATATTACTAGACGACAATGGAGTCAGATTGTATTAAATACGTCAGACACTGCCACAATTGTCAGATCTTCGGGAACGTGCATCATGTTCCTCCCTCGATACTTTACAACATGACCTCTCCTTGGCCATTTTCTGCTTGGGGAATCGACATCATTGGAAAGATCACCCCAGCCGGAACAGGAGGTCACTGTTTCATTTTGGTAGCTATCGAATATTTCACTAAATGGGTCGGAGCAACATCCTACACTAGTCTCAACGCTAAAAATGTGGCAAAGTTCATACAAACCAATATCACCTGTCGATATGCTTGTCGACATGAAATCATCAGTATTAATGGATCACTTTTCCAGGCTGAAACTGAGCAACTGCTAGCCAAATACAAAATCAAGCATCATCATTCCTCGCCTTACATGCCTCAGACTAATGGCGCGGTAGAGGCAGCTAATAAGAATGTCGCCACAATCCTCAATAAAATGATCGAAAATTACCGCGATTGGCCAAGAAAAAAACCCTTCGCATTATGGGGCTATCGCACCTCAGTTAGGACACCCACTCGGGCCACTCCTTTCTATTTGACTTACGGGATGGAAGCTGTAAACCAGTAGAGCTGGAAATCCCATCTTTACGTATTCTTTTGGAAAGTCAAATTCCGGAAGCTGATTGGAAGAAAGATAGATATGATGAACTTGTCCTCTTGGACGAGCGAAGGTTGCGCGCATTACATAATGTACAGACATATCAGGCACGTATCAAACGAGCCTTTAATAAACGGGTTAAGTCCAGGAACATCAAAGAAGGGGATTTGGTGCTCAAATCAGTCATAACTCTCCTACCTGTTGATCCACGAGGAAAATTTAAACCTAACTGGGTTGGACCTTTCTTAGTCAAATCCATACTCTCAGGAGTGCGGTTATAATCACAGACTTAGATGGGAACGAATTCGCTAACCCTACCAACCTAGACCAATTGAAACGGTACTACCCTTAGCATAGGTAAAAAAACGCGCCTCGAGTAACCCACGTGCCGCTCGTGCGACACGAAATAAAACCGGGCCCTGGCCAGTTAAAATTAATGTCGCTATGCTCTTCCATTTTGACATTTGGATATCCTCATGTCATCAAATAAACTGAATTGTACTTCTTTTAGGAGTGAGTAAAAAGCACATGCTACCTTTTTTTAAGTTCATTACATGCTCTTGCTTCGAACGATTATTCTTTTACATTTTTTTTGAACTACGCGTAGGGTTTGATTTCATTTTTTTAATGAATACGTAGGCACTCCTTCACAAGATTCAACCCGTCATTATTTTAAATGTAAATAGAAGGACGTCTGCGTTTGCATTTGAAATTCGATAAGAATAATAAAAGAAAATCTCATCAGTTTTTTAACTAACTTCATCTTTTATTCATTATCCCATAAATTATAGTAATACGCCACATACATAAAATAAATGCTGAAATAAAACTAGGATAGGATTCTAAAAACCCCTCCATTTATTAAAACTAAAATAATAATAAAAAATATGATATGACTAAGGCTATTCTTCCATCTTCCCCTTGCCTTTGTCGCCTTTGTCATTCTTCTTGTCTCGACCACGAGTCGGGCGCTCTTGTGCTATCTCGGACCTAATCACCAACGGTCTTTCTCACGGTCTAGCCTTACCATTTTTATCTACCACCATCTTCACGACAGGAGTTGCCTTCGGTTTCTTCGCTGGACGAACAACTAGGAATCCGACTTTTTCTTCCCCTTCAGTCAGATACTTTTGGTTCTCCTTAGCCACTTCGCGGATCTTGTAATCTACAGGCTCGTGGTTCCCCTTCAGTCAGATACTTTTGGTACTAGCCTTTCGCCATTGCAAGTATAAGCCAGATACCCATAAAGAGCCAACTGCAACGGGTATGAACCACATGTTTTTAAACCCACCTAGTCGCCCATTCTCAACAAGACTCTGCAGTATGTGCAAGGGCAGTCTAGGGAACGGTTTCAAGTCTCGGGATTTTCTGTTTAAGGCCCACCTGCCTCAACAATCTCTCCGGAAATACACATATCATAAATTCCAAGCTAGGGATGCGAACTGAACGAGTCGGGTCCAGAGATGATGCTCCAGTGACTGACCTGAGATGCCACCATGGCACGATCCATCGGATCAGCGGGCCACCTTCACTCTTCAGCTTATTTTCCCAATAGTTGCATATCCGGGTGAAGTCCACCATGTAGAGCCTGGTTCTCATAACAATTGATCGAGCACGATATCCTGGCACATTACCTGGGGGCTCGATCAACCACAGTTGTTCCATCAGGCCATATCTACAACAAATGAAAAGAAAAAAATGAAAAAAACGAAAAAAAAAATGAAGAAGAAGAAGAATGCATGTTGTTATCCAAGCCAAGAAAAGAGACAAACAGTTGAGATACAAAAGAGAAAAAGGTTCTTACCTGCAAAATAATGGGCCTTCCTGATGCGTGTCGTTATACACCAAAAATAAAAGCCTAAGTCTACTAACTAAGAAGATAGCGGAAGTAGGGTCGATCTCCACAGGGAGGAAATTAACCAACTGAAATCTAAATCTGCCAGTAACAATCTAGGGGTTTTGAAATGGTTTTAACTACACTAAATAAGATTAAAGGAAGAGAAATAAAGGTAGAAATTAATATGAAATAAATCAGATAAAGGAAGAATATGCTAGGATTCGGTCCACTGCAATATCGGCATCTACGGGTCAACTAAGTCAGTCAATCTATCAATGAGAAGGGCAATGGTTTTCTCCTCTCGGTCTCAAACCACCCTAGGGATTTTCCTAATTAACTCTCGTCCTCTAAGGAATCACCTATCAATTCTAAGCAAGCCTTCCCTTCCAATCTCTCGATCCAGGTCGGGGTTAACTACCTAGCTAGTCTCCTGCGTGCACTCATTCAACTAACCTCAATTAAATTGCTTAGACTGATTCTCATACTCAAGACTAACTAAAATAATCTATCCTAACATGCCTCTACTACAGTTTTCCTCATCCTAACATACAAGGGAATTAGCTACTCATGTTATTAACGATGCTAACAAAGACGATTGAACATATGACGATAGACATAATAAAATCGTAATTAACAAGCATGAACAATAACAACGCGGTAATTAAGAAAGGTAATCAGTAATTAAGATAAAAACAAAGGTTAAGAATAAAGGAGAGAAAGAGTTTACAATCTTAGCGATCCGGCGTAAAGAATAAATCCACGTCGATAACCCGAATGTAAACTAAAGATTAAAATTCAGAAACTAATGTTGAAAGATTAATGTCTGCTAATTATCGATGAGAATAGAATGCTAATTCGTGATCATCCCTAATGACGTAAATAAGAGTCTTAAATAATGCAAAACACGACTCTAAACCCTAATTAGACTATGGACTTAAGGCCCGTGATAAGTTCCACTCGATCGAGGGAAAATACCCTTCGATCGAGGCTTTTATTCAAGAAAATCAGTCGATCGAGGACTTCTTCCACTCGATCGACCAACTTGTCAATAGCTACCACTCGATCGAGCAAGGATATAGCTCGATCGAGGTCTTCCTTCCTTCAACTCTCCTCGATCGACCAAAGGCATAGTCGATCGAGGTCTTCTAGCTTGTCATGTAACGTTAGTCATGGCTTTGGGCTTGATTGTGAATGGTTTCGCGCTTCCCCATGCAAGAGCTTTTGTTCCGTTCCCTCCATTCTCCTAAATGCATGCAAAGTGGACTGTTTCGGCTCGGTTTCCGCTACTACGCAGCTTGTACCTATAAAATGGTAATGAAAGTACAAAGTAGCCAAATAGGGGCATATGGTGACATAATATCACCTAAATGACAAAGAAATGCGTGCATAAATGGACTAAAAAGTCTATATAAAATACACGCATCAAACTTCCCCAAACCAAACCTTTGCTTGTCCTCAAGCAAACTAAATGCAGATAAATGGAACTAAATGAACCTAGGGGAATGGAGTAATTCTCAGAGCTAGCTACAAGTCAATGCTAAACAGTTTAATGCACTCATTCAATCGCTACAAAGCTTAATATGAAAGCGAACGAATTTATACAATCTTGGAAATAAATTAGACTTTCGACCTTGCTAGACCCAACCAAATTCGGACTCTCACTGGTCACTCCTCTCTCAACAAGCAAATGGTAAGTAAATATGTATAAGAAAGGGAGAAGAAAATATAGTCACTCACCTAGACTACGACCGACACAACATGCATTGCTAACTAATATGAAAGATGATTCAAGCACCGTACACACGCATAACCACCGTTCAAGGACTATCACGTGCCGAACATTTGCAAAAGTATGGATATGTGAGGTTAATTGGTAAGAAGGGGCAAAACAATTAATGGAAATGTGAGGGTGAATAGCCAAGCTAGTTCCTAACAAGACCGTATTAGAACTCGTTCCATTCTTCCAACTATCAAAATTAAGCTCGATGCCTTAACAAATCTAGGCATATACAACACAAATCCCATAAAACACCTCGACAAAATAATGATAAGCATAGGAGGTGTAGACAACAAAAACTTCAGCCAAATATTTTTTCTCATTATATTTTTTCATTTTTTCATTTTCTTTTTCATTCTTTTTTTGTGGGAAATAACAGTTTACATCCCCTTAAAATTTAGGATTATAACAAAATTATATAATATGAATTGCGAGTCATAAATATGAAAACGATGTAAATATAGAGAAAATGAATTAAACCTTTGGTCCTTAGCAAAATCGGCCTAAGAACAGATATCAAAGTAGATATCCTCCTAATTGTCTCACCCAAGATAGATTGAGATATGCCCTTCTCCTTTGCTAGAAAGATGATTAAAAGTTACAGTTAACTTTTTAGGTTTTGTGTGTTGGTGTGTGATGGAGGCACAAGTGAGAGAATAGAATTAGGTTAGAATTTTTTCCTTCTTGTTCTCTTTTCTCACGGCAATAGTAGGTCATATATGAGGAGATTTAGTCTCCTCAAATAACTACCCATTGACCGGAAAAACCCGAGTGTATCTGGACACTTTTTCCGGTCATTTTAGCTTCTAATATAATGTAATATATTATAATCGTCATTAGTCAAAGACCGACATTATAATACATCATTAATTATAAATATCCGTATATTTATAATTTTCCAATTAATTATAACGGTTTATGTTTAATTAGCTTACATTATATACAACAATTAAATATAACCTTTTATATTCAATTTACGAATTACAGTTAATTCGTCTTAGCTAACCTTATTTAATCGTTATTAAATAATTATATCATCATCACATTGACTAACCTTTTAGTCAAAAACACCGACTAACCTTTTAGTCATTTAATAAGGCATCAATATGATTATTTTCTCAATCAATCACATCTCTCAATCACATCCTTTAGGTGTGACTTTTAGGGACCAGTTGATCACCGCCATCTGTATGACAATAACGTCAAACTTATCTAGCAAGCCAACCGTTATCGATAAACGTTAATCAACTGATTACAATACAAAGTATACCCTGTGAACCTACAGAGATTTATTTATGTTATTGCACTAACTGTGGAGGACACTGGCTCCAACACTCTCCCACTTGTCCGTACAAGTGTATGTGCGATAACCGATTCTCATATCCATAATAAATTTCTCCCACTCAATGTAAACCAATTTGCAAAGTCCGTATTCACAAAGGTCGTAGTTTACAAGTGATCAGTATCAAGAGTGGTTTCCCCGACTAGAGAGTAACTTAACTGATAAACGAATCTTTATTCGAGCATGGCCATGCATTTCAGTTACAGCTCCTCGAGTGGCCCTGAGAAATATCATATCCTGATAAAGGTTGGATATTTTCTTCAACTCGAATCTTGCAGATACAAGCGCAGTATGAAATGACCCAGTGAAAATCTACTTAGCCTCCTGTTACGGTCGACCATGAGAAAGAAACCAAAGTCACCCAAAAACTGCCTTTATCTCAAGAGACAGTCGATAGTCAAAAGAATCGACTCTAGGAACACTATGGATGTCCTATCCACGACCTGTCACCTAATGTTCCGAAACATTTAGGACTCCATAACGTCGTCACAAAATGTCCTGCGCAGTATCATTATAACCCGCATCTGTGATCGATCAGTCAACAGTTTGACTTATGGCTCGTTGAACCCACCATCAATCGACGTCACAAAATAATTGCCAGAGTTATCAGCTCATGTAGGCAATTACGGACCCAAAACAAAATATAATGTAATTCAGTTCACTTTGTGGTGTTCAATGTTGTCAGTACAACCCACATGAAAAACAAAATATAAAACAAAACGATGATTTCATAGATAGGTTTTATGAAAAAGATACAGGTGTCTAATCCATATAAAACAACTAATACAACTCAGGAACACGCTTAATTCCCATGGAAATAACGTGCCCTTCATGCTTATCATATCTTAACGGTTTAGTGAGAGGATCTGCAACGTTATCATCCGTAGCAATCTTGTCTATCACTATCTCCCTTTGCTCCACGTAATCTCGGATCATGTGAGCCTTCCGTTGTACATGCCTAGACTTGTTGCTGGACTTAGGCTCCTTAGCCTGGAAGATGGCACCACTATTATCACAATAGATGGTGATCGGGTCATCCGAACTAGGAACTACGGTTAGTCCCTGTAAGAACTGACGCATCCATATAACTTCCTTCGCAGCCTCTGAAGCAACATAGTACTCGGACTCAGTCGTAGAATCTGCTATAACATTTTGTTTGGAGCTTTTCCAGCTGACCGCAGCGCCATTAAGAGTAAACACGAATCCAGACTGAGATTTCGAGTCATCTCGATCCGTTTGGAAGCTAGCATCTGCGTAACCGGTTGCGCATAGCTCAGTGTCACCTCCATAAGTCAATACCCAATCCTTAGTCCTCCGTAGGTACTTAAGGATATTCTTAACAGCCATCCAGTGTGTTTCACCTGGATTGCCTTGGTACCGACTCGTCCTACTCAATGCATATGCCACGTCTGGACGTGTGCATATCATGGCATACATGATCGATCCTATAGCTGATGCATAAGGAACCCGACTCATGCGCTCGACCTCTTCCGATGTCTTTGGTGCCTGATCTTTACTCAACTGCATCCCAGAAATCATTGGAAGGTTCCCCTTCTTGGAGTTGGTCATGCTGAACCTCTCAAGAATCCTATCTATATAAGACTCCTGACAAAGGGATAACAAAACATCCGTCGTGTCTATCTCTTGTGATACGGATCCCCAAAATTCTTTGTGCTTCACCCAGATCTTTTCATCTGGAAATGGTTCATTCACCAAACTTTTCCGAAGTTAAGAGAGGTTTGTCATTCCCAATCAAGAGTATGTCATCAACATACAATATTAGGAAGACAATCTTGCTCCCACTCGACTTGATATATAAGCATGGTTCCTCGACCGATCGAGTAAATCCATTCTCTTTTATCACCTGGTCGAAACGATGATTCCAACTCCGAGAAGCTTGCTTAAGTCCATAAATGGAACGCTTAAGCTTGCATACCTTCTTAGGAATTTTAGGATCAATGAAACTTTCGGGTTGTACCATGTATAACTCCTCCTCCAAATAACCGTTTAAGAAGGCGGTTTTCACATCCATTTGCCAAATTTTATAGTCATGAAAAGCGGCAATCACTAAGATTATCCGAATGGAACGCAGCATAACTACGGGTGCAAAAATTTCATCATAGTGCAATCCTTGCACTTGAGTGAAACCCTTTGCCACTAGTCGTCCCTTGTATGTATCTGGTTGTCCTTCTACAGAATGCTTTTTTTTATAAAGCCATTTGCACTGAAGAGGCCGAACCTTATCAGGTAAGTCAACCAGATCCCATACGTCATTCTCATACATAGAGTCCATCTCGGATTGCATGGCTTCAAGCCATAGCTTAGAGTCGGAACATGTCATGGCACCTTTATAGGTAGCGGGTTCGTTACTCTCTAGGAGTAAAACGTCATCTCTCCCATTCTCCTCGACCATACCAATGAATCTGTCTGGAGGAATGGAGACTCTACCCGACCTCCTGGGTTCCTCAGGAATATTTACCGCAGCCGATGATGAAGGAACAGTTTCCTCCATTGGTTGCTCGGTTGTTGGCTCATGAACCTCCGACAGATCGAAGGTTCTATCACTCGTCTTGTTCTCGAGAAATTCTTTCTCTAGAAACTTCGCACTAGCCGCAACAAAAACACGTTGTTCGGTAGGCTAATAAAAGTAATGACCAAACATTCCTTTTGGATAACCAATAAAGTATGTCTTGACCGATCGTGGGCCGAGCTTATCGTCAGGTCTCCATTTGACATAAGCCTCGCAGCCCCAAACCCGAATAAAGGACAAGTTAGGGACCGTTCCCTTCCAAAATTCATATGGAGTCTTGTCTACAGCTTTAGACGGACTTCGGTTAAGTATTAAAGCAGCTGACAAAAGAGCATAACCCCACAATGAGTCAGGTACAACCGTGTGACTCATCATGGATCGAACCATATCAAGTAATGTTCGATTTCTCCGTTTGGACACACCATTTAATTGAGGTGTTCCAGGTGGAGTTAACTGTAATACTACACCATAGTCTTTAAGGTGTTGATCAAACTCATTTGAAAGATATTCGCCAACACGATCTGATCGAAGTGCTTTAATCTTTCTTCCAGCGGGTTCAACCTTATTCTTTGGAAGTCCTTGAATTGTTCAAAGGACTCACTTTATGCTTCATTAAGTAGAGTAGAATAACCAATTACTCAAATCGTCTGAAAGTGATAAAATACCTAAGCCATCCTAGAGTTGATTGACAGAGGTCACACACATCAGTATGTATGAGGCCTAATAGGTCAGCAGCGCGCATTCCAACACCTTTGAAGGAAATTCGAGTCATTTTGCCTATGAGACATGATTCACACGTGCCAAAAGATGCATAGTCAAATGGGGAGATAGTCCCATTGTCAATGAGCTTCTTCACGCGTTTTTCATTTATGTGTCCCATACGGCAATGCCATAGATAGGTTTGATCTTTGTCACCAACCTTTGCTTTCTTATTACTCACATGCATTATCTCTGTGGTTTGATCTAAAACATATATTCCATTCATGGAAACAGCTTTACCATAAATCATATCGTTCAAAGAGAAAATACAGCTATTATTCTTTATTACAAACGAAAATCCGTCCTTATCAAGTACGGAAACTGAAATAATGTTCTTAGATAAACTGGGTACATAGTAACAGTTATTCAGAAATAAATCAAAACCACTAGGGAGTTGGATTACATATGTTCCCACTGAAACGGCAGCAACTCTAGCTCCATTCCCCACCCGCAGGTCCACATCACCCTTTACGAGAGTTGTGATGCTTCTTAGGCCCTGCAAATGATTACACAGATGAGAACCACAACCAGTATATAGTACCCAAGTTCCGAAACTTGCATGGTTAATCTCAATCATATGAATAAAAGATGACGTACCAACAGGAGTGACGCGGCCTGATTTTACGTCTTCAGCATACACGGGACAGTTCCGCCTCCAATGCCCAGTCTTGTGGCAATGGTGGCACTCCACGTTATCTTTGCTCTTTGTCTTGCCTTGTGAGCTACCGCTAGTCTCACCAGGCCCACTCTTGACCTTTCCCGGCTTTTTGAACTTTGGCTTCCCTACAGCTAGGTCAGCTTGAGCCTTGCCCTTACCCCTACCCTTGTTGTTAATCATGAGAACGTCCTGTTTCACGCTCCCACTCAATTTCAGATCACTCTCGGTCTGTACGAGAAGTGAGTGGAGCTGATGAAGACTTTTCTTCATATCATTCATATAGTAATTTGCCCGGAAAAGGGCAAAACCATCATGAAGTGAATGAAGCAGTCGATCAATAATGATCGTCTCATCGATTTTACAACCAAGAGCCTCCAGCTTCTCGACATTCTCGATCATGGCAAGAATGTGTGGGCTAACCGCTTGGCCCTTCTGGAGTTTCGCTTCAAAGAAGCGACATGTGTACTCATAGCTAACGATCCTCGGAGCTTTTGAGAACTCGTTAGAGAGAGTGGTGCAAATCTTGTTTGCACCCTGGGCAATGAATCGCCTTTGCAAATTTGATTGCATTGAAAAGATGAGTACGTTCTTTAACGCACCCGCCTCCATTACGAAATCACTATAAGCAAGTGATGCATTGGCTCCTGCATTGGGGCCTGCATTGGGGCCTGGGTTAGTCGGTAGTGGCTCAGTCAAGTACTTGAGCTTACCGTCAGCAATGGCAGCATTCTGTAATGCCGCCTCCCAGTCCGCAAAGTTTGACCCATCATTCTTCAGTCGCGTGGACTGATTCATGTTGTCCATAAAGATCTTTAGCCAGGACTCGCGAGCGAGTGTAGCATTTGGCATTGGGTCGTCTGTACGTCCAGCCATTTGTTATTTTTGCAGTTATATGTTTATATAACGAATTCAAGAAACTGTGAAAAGAAGAAAAATTATGATAAGTTTCATCGTTTTAAAATTAAGTCTTAATGCAAAAAATTGTTTAATGCGATGACTCATTCATTTATACAATTGACCTCCCTCAAGAATTATATAAATGATCCCAAGACTCAATTTCTGTAAATTGATAAGCCAACCTCTTGGCTAATTCTACCTTTAGATTTCTCGGTCGATAAATTTCTGTAAATTCTATCTTTAGTCCATTATAATCCCGAGATATTACTCGGACTACAATGTTGAGGTAAAATAGGTCAACACTCACTACTTACCCAACGTAGAAGGGGTCATATTATGACTTCCGACGAAGAAGGGGTTCATAGTAGTTTTTCCTATAAAGACTAATCTCAATTTTCATTTTAGAGGAAGATCCCATGATCTTAAATTTAATTCATTTTAAGTGAACAAATATCTAGCATTTCGTGAATGATTTAGACTAAGGTGATGGCCCTATGAACGAGTGACATCTGTATGTCTAAGATGAAAATTCAAAACTATATGAATCATTTTTCATGCATATAGGTGCTTTGGTTTAGGCGGAATATGATGCAATTATTTAACATGTGAATCAAAAGCAAAAGAACGAAAAATACGTAAACTATTACAACGGTCCTAGTGTGGCCTATCTACCAAAAAGAACAGTAAATACAAGTTTGGAATCCATCCTTATGGACCCGAGAAGCTTGACTTTGTCTCATCTTGGTCCATGTAGCGGGAGTGAGCATCCGATCTCCAGTTTTAGTCTTCTTAAATTACATTTTCAAAATTACAAAATAAACCTATTTACATTCTGATTCCAAAACATAATTAAAATAAAAATAAAAGGAGATTCGAGATCTCAAAATTACATTCAAACCATGTTTGCATCATTACGAAAACATGATTAACTAAGGCCACACTAGGATTTACATTTTTCAACCAATTGCAAAAACGTAAATCAAACCATTCATTCATTCATTATTTTGACAAAAATAAAATGCATCAACTATATAAATTAATACTACAATACATAATTCATTAATTATGTTGATTAATTATCCAAACCACCAATAAAACCGATCAAAATTATGTGACAATTCCTTAATTGCCCACAACAATTTTAGTCTCCCATAATCCATTTTTATTTTAAACCTTTTTAAAATAATCGGGTATCATTATTGTGAACCTTTTCACAATAACAAACAAACAAACAAACATTATCTTTATAATGTCAAAAAAAAAAACAAACCAAATTTTTTTTTTCTTTTTCTGATCACTGTTCACGTGAACAGTACCAGACCAAAATTTTTTTTTTTTTTTTTTTAACTATCTTCCTTCTCGGTTTAAAACAAAAAACCGAAAATCAAAATAAAAAAAAAACTGACTGCTGCTGCCTTTTTTAAAAAAAATAGAAATTTTTTTTTTTTTTTTTTTATAGCAGTGAACAGTAACACGGGCAGCATGAACTGCAAAAAAAAAAATTCCGGTGTTGCCTATATTGCTAGATCGGTACAAAATTCAATATCTAATCGTTATTAAATATTGATTCAAACTAGATTATTCAATTTAACCTTTTAAAATGAACATCTAAATCATGATTAAATCGATTATCCTTATATTCATTTAACCACAATCGCTTTGAACATCATTAAAATTGAATCATTATACAAAATTATCAATTTAAAACAATGAGGCCGAAAACAATAGCATCAACAAAAATCAAAACAATTCCATCTTATTTTAATCTAATCCTTATCAAATAAAAACAAGTAACAATTTATTATATTGAATTTTAACCTTTTAAAATAACAATATCAATAAACAAACAATGGAAAAACAAAACCCTAAAAAAAAATCACACGACCCCATTAAAAAAAAACAGCCGTAACCCTGAATTTTTTTTTTTCGGTTTTATCAATTTTTTTTTCTTCAAATTTATATTTCATAAAAATGAAAAACATATAATATAATTTTGTAGCCAAAAGCTCTGATACCACTTGTGGGAAATAACAGTTTACATCCCCTTAAAATTTAGGATTATAACAAAATTATATAATATGAATTGCGGGTCATAAATATGAAAACGATGTAAATATAGAGAAAATGAATTAAACCTTTGGTCCTTAGCAAAATCGGCCTAAGAACAGATATCAAAGTAGATATCCTCCTAATTGTCTTACCCAAGATAGATTGAGATATGCCCTTCTCCTTTGCTAGAAAGATGATTAAAAGTTACAGTTAACTTTTTAGGTTTTTGTGTGTTGTGTGTGATGGAGGCACAAGTGAGAGAAAAGAATTAGGTTAGAATTTTTTCTCTTATTCCACTCCTCTTCTCACGGCAATAGTAGGGTTTTAATGAAGAGATTAGTCTCCTCAAAAACACTACCCATGGACCGAAAAAACATGAGTGTATGTGGACACTTTTCCGGTCATTTTAGCTTATAATATAATGTAATATATTATAATCGTCATTAGTCAAAGACCGACATTATAATACATCATTAATTATAAATACCCGTATATTTATAATTTTCCAATTAATTATAACGGTTTATGTTTAATTAGATTACATGATATACAACAATTAAATATAACCTTTTATATTCAATTTACGAATTACAGTTAATTCGTCTTAGCTAACATTATTTAATCGTTATTAAATAATTATATCATCATCACATTGACTAACCTTTTAGTCAAAAACACCGACTAACCTTTTAGTCATTTAATAAGGCATCAATATGATTATTTTCTCAATCAATCACATCTCTCAATCACATCCTTTAGGTGTGACTTTTAGGGACCAGTTGATCACCGCCATCTGTATGATAATAACGTCAAACTTATCTAGCAAGCCAACCGTTATCGATAAACGTTAATCAACTGATTACAATACAAAGTATACCCTGTGAACCTACAGAGATTTATTTATGTTATTGCACTAACTGTGGAGGACACTGGCTCCAACAAGAATGTCATTCTAGAGGCTCTTACTCAAGTTCTAAAGAATCAACAAGATGTGGCAAATGATCAAGCCGACCAAGACCCTCCTCATAGAGAAGACCATCACCAAGGAGGCTATGCTTGGGTGGCTAGCCAAATTGCTAGGAGCAAGATCACATCGTATGGTGGAGAACCGAACCCTACCGAGCTCTCGGAGTGGTTTCGGGAGATGGAAAAGCAATTCAACTTGTACCAAGTCCGTGAAGAAGACCAAGTGAGGATTGCTAAGCACTTTCTTGCGAGGGAAGCCGACCACTAGTGGGCGATTACTAATCCCACCGCTACTCTTGAAGTCAATTTCAATTGGGAATGTTTCAAGGCTCTTGTTGAAGGCCGATTTTACTCCAAGGAGCTCAAACAACAAAGGCTCAAGGAATTCACTGATTTCAAGCAAGGTGACTTGACGGCTCAAGACTTCACCACTCAATTTAACAAGCTTGCTCACTTTGCACCAAGGCTCATCAAGGATGATGAAGACCGAGCTTTTTACTATCGTAATGAGCTTAGTGCTTTGCACCAAAGCAAAGTAAGGAGAAATTCTACCTCTTTTGGAGAATTGTATGATGATGCAGTTTGGGCCGAGAACTCCATGAAGGCCATCAAGGATGAAGCAATGATGAAGAGTTCCCCTTCTTCCTTTTCACATAGGCCAAATTTCTATGGAAAGAGGTCGTTTACTCCCTCGTCTTCCAATGCCTATGCCAACAAGCGGAGATTCAACCCTCCCCCAAATGCAAATGCAAGGGCTCCTTTCTCGCTCCGAGCTACTTCTAATGTGGCTCATAGGCCTTATGCTCCCCCTCAAGCTTAAGCTGAAGCTCAAGCTCAAGGTCGCTTATGTAACCGTTGTAGACAACCACGCCACCCCGGTGTAGGATGCTTCAACCGACCTTATGTTTTATTATTTTACCAGAAGACTGGTCACCATTATGATGATTGCCCCGATCGGAAGTTACCACCTCCAATTGCCAAACCCAAGGGATCTATCTATGTTCTAAGTCGAGCCGAAGCCGATGCTCATCCGGAGAAAATTACAGGTATGTTATCAATCTTAGAGCTACCGTGTCTTATTCTATTTGATACCGGTGCATCCATGTCCTTTGTGTCTTCAACTTATGTTGATAAGTTATCGATCGAGCTTACTTCAAGTAAGGATACTCCCATATCCTTACCATCCCGAGAAATTATCTCATGTTCTACTCTTTACCCTAATGTCCATATCTCTATTGCGGGAACCATCTTTCCCGCTAATCTCCCTAAGTTTCCTCTAGGAGATTTTGATGTAACCCTAGGTATAGATTGTCTAGCGTTGTACCATGCTAGATTCGAGTGTAGAGATCAAAAGATTTATTTAAAGAGTCCTTTAGGAGTTAGAATAACCTATAAGGGATCTCATTCCCGAATGGGTGTGCAATTAATTTCCGCAATGAAGTTGTTATGTATGGTAAGAAAGGGTCACCAAGCGTTCTTGTGTATTGTGACTTCTACAACTACCTCCTTACCAAATATTTAAGATGTACCTATAGTATGTGATTTGGTTGATGTATTCCCCGAAGACTTGCCCAGGATCCCTCCCGAGCGTGATGTTAAGTTTTCCATTGATCTTGTGCCCGGATCCGGACCCATAGCTAAAGCTCCATACCGTATGGCTCCGACCGAATTAAAGGAGTTACGGAAGCAACTTGATAATATGATTGAAAAAGGTTTCAGTCGACTGAGTGCCTCGCCTTGGGGTGCTCTCGTTCGCTTTATGAAAAAGAAGGATAGTTCCATGAGACATTGTATTGACTACCGTGAGTTGAACCAAATTACAATCAAGAACAAGTATCCTGTGCCAAGAATTAAAGTTTTGTTCGATAGCCTAAAGGGTGCTACTACTTTTTCCAAGATTGATTTGAGATCCGGATATGACCAAATTCCCGTTCGTGATGCCGATATACCAAAGACCACTTTTAGTACAAGATTTGGTCACTTTGAGTTCAAGGTGATGCCATTTGGATTAACTAATGCCCCCGCTATTTTTATGGATCAAATGAACCGCACTTTTAGTGAGTATCTTGACAAGTGTGTGGTGGTTTTCATCGACGACATCCTTATTTTCTCCAAGACCGAAGAAGAGCATGCTATTCATCTTAGGACCATTTCGAGTGTCCTTCCTCGTCAAAAGTGGTTTGCCAAATTCTCCAAGTGTGAATTTTGGTTACCTAGGGTGTCCTTTCTTGGACATGTAATTTCTAAAGAAGGTGTGATGGTAGACCCTTCTAAAAATGAACATGTGGTTGATTTGAAGAGTCCAACCGATGTTAGAGAAGTCCGAAGTTTTCATGGTTTAGTTGGTTACTACCGTAGATTTGTCAAAGATTTCTCAAAGCTTGCTAGACCGATGACTCAATTGTTGAAGAAAGAAACCAAGTTCGTATGGAATGAATCTTGTGAAGCCGCTTTTCAAGAATTAAAGAAAAGGTTGACTACCGCCCCGGTGTTGACTTTACCTGAAGATGGTGTAGACTTTGATGTCTATTGTGATGCTTCCAATACGGGATTGGGTTGTGTACTTATGCAAAGTAGGAAAGTGGTTGTTTATGCCTCGAGACAGTTGAGAGTTCATGAAGTGAACTTCCCTACTCATAATTTGGAATTAGCCGACGTGGTTTATGCCTTGAAAGTGTGGAGACACTATCTTATTGGTGTTCATTGTCGCATATTTACCGATCACAAGAGTTTGAAGTACATATTTACTCAAAAGGAGTTGAATATGAGACAAAGAAGATGGTTGAAATTGGTGAATGACTATGGTTTTGAGTTGCTATACCATGAAGGGAAGGTCAATGTATTTGCTGATGCTTTTAGTAGGAAATCTTCTCATGCCTTGAACGCTATGTGGGTGTTACCCGATGATCTTTGTGTCGAGTTTCGAAAGTTGAAATTGGAGTTCGTGGAGCGAGGATTTGATTATGTTGATGCTATGGTTGCCGAACCCGTTCTTCTCTGCGAAATCCGCGAAAGCCAAGTTGATGATCCTACCTACAAGTCAATTCAAGCCAAACTTCTAGAAGGAAAAGCCAAAGACTTCAAGATTGATGACAAAGGTGTCCTTCGACTCCATGACCGAGTGTTCGTGCCTAATGCTCTTGACTTAAGGAAACGAATTCTTGATAAAGCTCACCTTTCTCCTTATTCTATCCACCCCGGAGGTGATAAGATGTATAAAGACTTGAAGTTACAATTTTGGTGGCCGAATTTGAAAGGTGATGTTGTGTCCTATGTTGGAAATGTCTTACTTGCCAACAAGTGAAAATCGAACACAAGAGGCCCGGTGGATTGCTACAACCTTTGGATATTCCACTATGGAAGTGGAAATCTATTTCTATGGATTATGTCATGTCTTTGCCAAGAACCGTTGGAAGTAAAGATGCCGTTTGGGTTATTGTTGATCGTTTAACCAAGAGTGCCAGATTCATTCCGATCAAGGAGACTTGGAGTTTAGATCGCCTAGAAAAAGCCTACGTTGATGAGATCGTTAGATATCATGGTGTTCCCAAGGAGATCATATCCGACCGAGACACGAGGTTTTGTTCGAGATTTTGGAAGGCCTTAGAAGAAGCCATGGGTAGTAAGTTGTTGATGAGTACCGCTTTCCATGCCGCTACCGATGGTTAGACCAAGAGGACTATCCAGACTTTAGAATACTTACTTAGGGCTTGTGCACTCGATTTCCAATCTTGTTGGGAGAAGACTCTACCGTTGGTGGAGTTTTCTTACAACAATAGTTATCATGCCTCGATCAATATTGGTCCTTATGAAGCTCCCTATAAAAGAAAGTGTCGAAGTCCTATTTATTGGAATCAATTGAGTGATGTTCGTGACTTAGGTTCAGATGTTCTTGTTGAGACCATTGATCATGTGAAGGTCATCCGTGATAGGATGAAAGCCGCTCATGACCGACAAAAATCCTATGTCGATGTCCGAAGGAGACTGTTGGAATTTGAAGTTGGAGATAAAGTGTTATTGAAAGTGTCTCTGATGAAGGGTGTTAAAACGTTTGGTGTAAAGGGTAAATTGAGCCCGAAATACATTGGACCTTTTGAAATTGTGAAAAGAATTGGTGTCGTAGCTTCCAAGTTGGACTTGCCCCCGAATTTGAATAAAGTTCATGATGTCTTCCATGTTTCTCAATTGAGGAAGTATATTAGTGACCCGAGTCATGTCCTTCAAGCTGAAATTCCCGAGCTAGAACCGAATTTGTACTTTGAAGAGAAGTAAATCCACATTCTAGATCGCAAGGACAAAAAGTTGAGAAGTAAAATGGTACCTTTAGTGAAAATTTTGTGGAGATGTGCAAATGTGGAAGAAGAGACGTGGGAACCAGAAGCTACTATGCGTATTAAATATCCAAGCCTATTCGATTAAGGTATCTTTCTTTCGCTCAAGTTTCGAGGGCGAAACTTTTTAAAAGGTGGAGTGATTGTAACACCCGCAAATGTACCCTATTTTATTTTAAATATACTATACGGATACTAGTTAGCGTTATTTTAGATTTAGTCTAGAACTTAGTATCCCGTGTCTAATTTAGCAATTCTGAGTTCGTATTCGGATTCTAATCGAAATTCCGTGTGAGTTACGCCTTAAGCCGCTTTTGGGCTTTTTCCCCCATATTTCTCCACTCACCTTATAACTCCAACTCCCTCATCTTTTCCACTCACCTTCTTCCTCAACAAGTAACCAAAACCCTAAACCCCATTTATGGATCAACTCAAATTCATCACTACTCCTTCATTACTCACTCAAATCCTCTAATTTTCATCATAATCTTCCTCTCTTATCGTCTTATACCTTGTTTGGTAATAAAATTACCGTCTTTCTCATTTTCAATTTATCCGTCTTTCTCAAAGGTGAATTATATTCATCTTTTATTGTCTTTTTTTAGGTGGAGACCTTCAAGACCCCGACAAAGATTGCTACCTTGTGGAGGAGGACCTAGACGACGATTAAAGACGCAAAAAGGTAACGGTGAAGGGTTACTCGATATCAATACGTGTTTTAAATGCTTTACTTGATGTTTACCAAATGTCTAGTGATAATTATTAGATACTTAATATTGTTTGATGTTAGGAATTGTGTTGGAATTGAATGTGTAGGTATGGAATATGTGTTGGTTGATGATTGTTGATGATTGTTGATAGTTGATGATAGGTATTGATGATTGTTGAAGATTATTAGTAAAGTATGGTGATTTTCGTGTAAAGGTGGTCCCAGCCAGTCGACCGGCCGCCGGTCAGCTGACTGGTTGGTAACACGGCTGACATTTTTGAAGAACTTTGGTGTTGTGTTATTCCCAGCCGGGTAGCTGTCAGCCGGTCCCCCTGACTGGCTGGGAATCCCTTGTATTTCCAATGGTTTTCGTTTGTTGCTGAAGTGCCAGCCAGGTAGCCGGCGGCCGGTCCCTTGACCGGCTGGCACCCCCCTGTGGTCTTCTTCCACTTCTTTTCTTATACATTCATTTATAATAGTTTGTATGGTTCGTTTATCGTATAAATTTACTGAATAGCATTAAATATTCATGTTTAGAATATATGGTATTCCATTCGTTTATATCACATGTTTTGTGACGGTTTTTGGTACGTCCCTCTTTGAGTCGGTTTTACCTATGTTTTGATTTGAGCAGTAATCGTTAAGTGCTATGAACTCTCATTCCCTGGCTATAGCTCCTCGCTCGTTAGACTGGAATGTCGGAACGAGGAGATGTATCCCTAATGCTTGTATGCATGTTTTAGTGGAGATATGACGACTTTGTTGGGAGGCGAACGCTATGCGTTGATCGACCCGGCCGTCAAATGTCGTATATTTGCAAGGTGGTGTCATTGCATGTAGCGTACCGCTTGTTTATGATGCTTGTGCTCTTTTCGCCTCTTTCGTGAAGGTTGACCGAATTTGGGGTACTCGGCTTCTGTGTTTGACCGAGTCTTGGATGCGAAATGTGTATTGGATGACGAATCGGAACATGTTTATTCCGAGAGTCTGGCCAGGTTTAGACTAGGACCGGATTATTATAGTCGTCCTACCGGGAGGAATTGAGTCTACATATACGAAATGTTAATCGTGTATGGTTCAGGGAAATGTTTATCACGTGGACGTGTATTGATCATACTTGATATGTAGATGGTGCTAGTGCGTGTCATTAACCGTGAGAGATAATGTTACCATATTCGTATGTTTGGATGGATGTTTATATGTTGATTATTTATGACCATTGGATGACTTGGCGTGGTTTATATGTCGAGTCTCTATCTTATCAAGTATATGATGCTAACGGTGAGATGCAAGCCCTAGTGAGTATATAGTTGCCTAAGGGTGTCTTCCCCGAGTTTGTCTATAAATTGATGCTTACAGTTTTGTACTTCATGCGCCTATATCTTTATATATTGAAATGCCTAATTATCCTTCTCGTAATTCACACACATATATATATATATACATATATATATATATATATATATATATATGCTTCTACTTGTCTATTACCGTTTAAGTATGTTATTTTTGATATGGCTGGGAGAACCCGCAGTTACTCCCCACTGACCGTGGCATTCATTTTTTCAAGGATGAACAGGTTGCTTGGATGGATTTTGCTTGTTTTTGGGTTCGGATGTGAGCTAGCGGGCGTTGGCCTCGACAATTCACCCATAGACGTTTCTTAGCTAGTTTGCTAAACAACTTTGATATTTGATAATGTTTTGAGAGACTATGTAAAAAGTTTCTAAAATATCGTATTTTCCGCTATATAAATTGCATGCTTGTTATGTTTTATTTCAGCTATCGCGAGGGTTGTCACAGAGTACACATCATAGCATGCATGATTGATCCAACTGCGGAAGCATAAGGAATTAATTTCATGCGTTCAATCTCTTCGGTGACGGTAGGACTCTGCGATTTGCTCAGAGTGATACCATGACCTATGGGAAGAAATCCTCTCTTAGAGTCTTTCATTTTGAACCGATCAAGAATCTTATCTATATAAGCTTCTTGACTTAATGCTAGTATCCTTTTGGATCTATCTCTATAGATCCGGATATCCAAAATGCGTTGTGCCTCTCCCAAATCCTTCATCTGGAAATGTTTCCCTAGCCACTCTTTTGTAGAAGTAAGCATTGGTATATCATTCCCAATGAGAAGTATGTCATCCACATACAAAATAAGGAAAGTAACTTTGCTCCCCCTAAACTTCATTTATAAACATGGCTCCTAGACACTTTAAGTGAAACCATTTTGTTTAATAACATGAACGGAGCGATGAGTCCAACTCCTGGATGCTTGCTTAAGACCATAAATGGATCTCTTAAGTTTGCACTTCTTATTAGGGTTGGATTTATCCACAAAACCTTCAGGATGTGTCATTACACTTCCTCTTCTTGAGTCCCATTCAAGAAGGCAGCTTTTACACCGATTTGCCAAATTTCATAGTTATGAAAAGCGGGAACCGCTAAGAGAATCCAAATGGATCGAAGCATAGCGACTGGGGCGAAGGTTTCATCATAGTGTAAACCATGAAATTGAGTGAGCCTTTCGCCACCAATCTAGCTTTGTAGACATTATTATGTCCATCTATGTCGATTTTGATCTTGTAGATCCACCTGCATTAAAGAGGTCGTACCTTCTCAGGTAAGTCTACCAAGTCCCATACTTGATTTTCGCGCATAGAATCCATTTCGGATCCCATGGCCTCGAACCAATGCGTGGAGTCGGGATTGGAAACGGCCGACTTGTAGGTGGTGGTTTCATCACTTTAAAAAAGTAACAAATCTCCATCTTCCTCGATACATATGAGGTAACAGTCAGGTTGATGAACAATTCTACTTGACCTTCTAGGGACAACAACCGTTTCAGACGAAGAGAGAACGTTTACCTCTACTTCATTCTCGGTTTGTGGCTCTTGAACCTTATCAAGTTCAAACTTTCTCCCACTCTATCTATTAGAAACGATATCGTTTTCTAGAAAGACATCATCACGAGACACAAACACTTTGTCCTCGTGACGGTTGTAGAAGTAATAACCACGTGTTTCCTTAAGATACCCTACAAAAAAGACATTTGTTGGTTCTGGGTGCGAGTTTGTCGTTAGACATGTCATGAATATACGCCTCGCAACCCCAAATTCTCATAAATGACAAATAAGATATGCGTTTTGACGTGATATGACTGGGAGAACCCCGAGTTACTCCCCACTGACTGTGGCATTCATGTTTCATGAATGAACAGGTTGCAGGTTGGTGTTGCATGGTGTATAACGAGTGAGCTAGCAAGCGTTGTACTTACAGCGATTTACCCTTAGCGTTGTAGTTTACATTAGTTAATACCTTATATGTGTTTTTATCAAGGAATCGAGATCCCTTGCATTTATTTTAGTACCACTTGTATAAACTATTTATTAAAGTAAGATTTGGTTTTTATATAATAGTGACAACTGCGGTTTTGCTTTTAAAGTTTTTATAATCTCGTATTTTCCGCTGCAAATCTATGTGTTTACTTTATTCCTAAATCGCGTGGTGTCACACTGAGCCACTTCTTATTTGCCAAGACTCGCTTCTACTAGCCTCGTGTTTCAAGATTATCGCTTCGTTTGATATGAAATGGCGCAAAAACGTCCTTTTACGTACAAAACTCAATTGGACACGAGAAATGCCTATAGAACAATATTAGCTCATATAATCTCCTAAAAAAGCGCGAAAGACATATCGAATTAAGCCAAAACATGGAATAAAACCTTACTCAAATAGCACACATCACCTTTGTTATTGTTGGTGACTTGATCATTTCTATTTCAAAGTTAATAAAATGAGTGTCATCTTGTGGATCCTATATATTGTTGGGTAAGTGGGTTTATATGAGAAACATTGAGTGCTATTTTCAGGTATAAAGTACAAGCGAGATTAAGTGGTTTCATAAGGAAGGACTATTGCACGTTTTAGCAGTTTGGAAGAACAATGGTTGACTTAAATTCTTGGATTTGAGGATACGACCTTATTTTATTGTCACAAAGTCTAACAATTGGTTCAACAATGTTACTTGGGGATTAAGTATGAGTAAAATTTAATGATGTGGGCTATGATGGAAATACTTAGGACACGGATGGTGAAATATGATTTGGTATAGTACTTTGATATTTGTTAGCTCTTGGACTATTTGAGTTGGGAACCACCAACAATAGAGAAATCATTGTGGATCCTTCATTTTTAGAACTTTTTGAGATTGCATTGAGTACATTAGATAAAAGGATGATATTATTCTTGAGCTGCAATTCTACTTTTGGGAATCCGTGATGTGTGAAAGAGTGGATTAATTGAGAAGTAGTCATTTTGTAGAATTTAGGTTAGTGTGTATCATTTTCAGATAATTTGTGGTATGTTAGTCCCTAATGAGACACACTCATTAGAGGGATAAGTTGAGTTGATATCGCCTTAAGGTTTAAAAGAGGAATTTGTGGACCTGTGAAAGACTTATTTTTGGAATTTGGTGATTTTGGATATAAAGATAAACCTTTATCCTTTTAGGTGTAATATGCTTCGAGAGAACTTTAAGTATTAAGTAGTGTGTAGATTAAACCGTATCCGTTTCATTTTTCCTTTCATGCAAAGTTTGTTTTAGCTAGATATTTAAGAAAAATATGTTCACCCATTTTTGTTTTGTCTCGGATATCTTTCTTACTCTAGTGCCTAATCAATGTCTTGCTTTTTGTCATGTTATCTTTAGAGTTCATCTCTTTCAGTTTTATATCTTATAGTGCTCGTGCATGCCATGTGATTTCTTATCGATTCCTATTTTGTAGTGGTTTGTCCTACCTCTAGTAGAATGGATGTCTTATTAGAGTGGTGTAGAGAGTGAGTGTAATTTAATGTGGGGATTCTTGAGCAGTAATGTCTACTCATTTGGACGAGCTAGCATCATGTTAATATTTGACCGTGAGAATTGGAAATTAAGCTTTAGATTGGACTCTAATGGTGCTTATGTAGCTTTGTGGTGGCTTTATGTTTTGCGCTTAATGATGTAAATACAGTTTTGAGGTTCGAGTGATTGTAATTCTACTTTATTTTATGAGTATTCTAATGATTACCTTAGAACCATTCTGAGCAAAATGATATGAGTTAGGTTGAATCCGAAAATGTTCATGGACTAGGGATATTTGAAGTTTGAAGAATGTTGTGGGAGTAGTGGGTGTAACACCCGCAAATGTACCCTATTTTTATATTAAAAATATTTTACGGATACTTTTCAGCGAAATTTAGTTTTAGTTTAGAATTAAATTTCCCGTGTCGAATTTAGAATTTCCGAGTTCGTATTTGGATTTTACGCGAAATTTCAAGTGAATCACGTCTTAAGACGTCATTGACTTTTCTTGACTTTTTTCCACTTACTCTTCATATACTCCCTCATAACCTAATTTTCCCTCACAACTCAAACTCTTTCTTCCTCACTAAGAAAACCCCAAAAACCTAGTTTCCATTTTGATCCATCATAGAATCGTCATAACTCTTTCAATTCTCGCTCAAATTCACGTAAGTTCGTCTTATTCTTCCCCTCTCATCTTCCTCTATCCGTATTGGTAATAAAATTACTGTCTTTCTCGCTTTTCAAATTATCCGTCTTTCTCAAGGTGAATTATATTCATCTTTTATTAACTATTTGTAGCTGGTGACCTTCAAGATCCCGACAAAGACTACTTCTTGATTGAAGAGGATATCGACGCGGAGTGAAGACGCGGAAAGATAACGGTGAAGGGTTACTCGATATCATTTACGTGTTTTCTATGTTAGGAATCGTATTTAGAATATGATTGGTAAGCTTAGAAATTGTGTTGATGATGATACTTGTTGTTTGTTGAGAATTGGTATGAGAATGGATGATTTATGATAATAGTTGATGATGGTTGAATATTGATCCTTGGTGAAAAATGTTGATTTCGTGCATATTGGACCTCAGCCGGCCGACCGGCAGCCGGTCAGCTGACCGGCTGGGGCAGTGGCTGTATATTATTGTTGTTACATGAAGTTTATGCATGAGTTAGGTCTCAGCCGGCTGACCGGCAGCCGGCCAGCCGACCGGCTGAGACACTGCTGCCTTTTTCCTTTGTTTTTCTCATGTACCCTTGGTCCCAGCTGGGTAGCCGGCAGCCGGTCCCCTTGACCGGCTAGGACACGCTGCTCTTTTCCTTGAATTGTTCGTATGATGATTGGTACCAGCCAGGTGGCCGGCAGCCGGTCCACCTGACCGGCTGGCACCTGCTTGAAGTCGGTTTATTTACAATATTTCCGATGGTTTATATATCGTATAAATTTACGGAATGACTTTAAATATTAATGTTTTGAATATATGATATTTCACTCGTTTGTATCGCATGTTTTGTGACGGTTTTTGGTATGTCCCACTTTGAGTCGGTTTTTACAAATGTTACGGTTTGAGCACTGATTTTCTATGTGCTTTGTACTCTCATTCCCTTGGCTACCTCCACGCTCGTAAGGCTGGAATGTCGGAACGGGGGTGTAT
This sequence comes from Heliosperma pusillum, assembly GCA_022085475.1. Lineage (NCBI taxonomy): Eukaryota > Viridiplantae > Streptophyta > Magnoliopsida > Caryophyllales > Caryophyllaceae > Heliosperma > Heliosperma pusillum. The sequence continues at coordinate 18,831 of JAIUZE010026648.1, read as the reverse complement.
CCTTACTGCTTAATTACATGTGTTAGTGGGCATACGACGACGTTGTTGGGAGGCGAACGCTTTGCGTTGATCGACCCGGCCGTCAAATGTTGTGTACTTGAGAGGTGGTGTTATTTGCATGTAGCGTACCGCTTGTTATGAGGCTTGTGCTCTTTTCCGCCTCTTTCGTGAATGTCGACCGAATTTGGGGTACTCGGCGTCAATGATTGACCGAGTCTTGGATGCGAAATGTCATCGCATGTCGAATCGGAAAATGGTTTATTCCGAGAGTCTGGCCAGGTTTAGACTAGGACCGGATATTTATATTGTCGTGCTACCAGGAGGAAAATTGTCTACATATACAAAATGTCATCATGTATGCGTTCAGGGAAATGCTTATCTCAGGGATGCCTTTTAATCATACTTGCCATGTACACGGTGCTTGTGCTCCGAGCCGGGGTACCGGCCGCCGGCCTCCAGACCGGCCTGGAACACGGATGTGTTTTATTCTTATAACTTCTAAAACTCGTAATTTATAATAGTTCGCATGATTCGTTTATCGTATAATTTTACGTAGTGACTTATAATATTAATGTTTTGGATATAGGATATTTCATTCGCTTGTATCACATGTTTTGTGACGGTTTTTGGTATGTCCCACTTTGAGTCGGTTTTTACAAATGATACGGTTTGAGCACTATTTTGTCTTGTGCTTTGTACTCTCATTCCCTTGGCTACCTCCACGTTCGTAAGGCTGGAATGTCGGAACGGGGAGGTATCCTACTGCTTAATTGCATGCGTAGTGGGCATACGACAACGTTGTTGGGAGTTGAACGCATTGCGTTGATCGACCCGGCCGTCAAATGTTGTGTACTTGCGAGGTGGTGTTATTTGCATGTAGCGTACCGCTTGTTATGAGGCTTGAGCTCTTTTCCGCCTCTTTCGTGAATTATTCTACCGAATTTGGGGTACTCGGCGTCAATGATTGACCGAGTCTTGGATGCGAAACGTTTATCGCATGTCGAACTGAAAAATGTGATTTCGGGATTCTGGCCAGATTTAGACTAGGACCGGGTATTTATATCGTCGTCCTACTGGAGGAAATTAGTCCACATATACGAAATGTGATCGTGTATGCGTTCAGGGAAATGTTTATCTCGTGGATGCCTGTTAATCATACTTGCCATGTACACGGTGCTAGTGCGTTTCATTTACCGTGAGAGATGTCGTCTTTGTGTCGTCGTTCTTGAATGCGTGATTTCATGACTTATTATTCATGGTCATTGCATGATTGGGCATCATCTATATATTGGTATGTTTGAATGGATGATAATATGATGGATTTATTGTGATCATCGCATGACTTGGCATGGTTTGGTTGTCGAGTCTCAATCTTATCAAACTTATACCGCTAACAGTGAGATGCAAGCCCTAGTGAGCGTATTCGGTTGCCTAAGAGTGTCTTCCCCGAGTCTTTGGTAATATGATGGATTCAGATTTGTATTCCTTATTGTAACACCCGTAAATGTATCCTATTTTTATAGTGAAAATATTTTACGGATACTTTTCAATGAAATTTAGTTTTAATAGTAAATTTAATTTTCTGAGTCGAATTTAGAATTTCCGAGTTCGTATTTGGAATTTCCGCGAGATTCCATGTGAATCCCGTCAGAAGGCGAGTTTGACTTTTGTTGACTTTTTCTCATACACAACTCATACTCCCTCCCTTAACCTATTTTTCATTCAACACAAATCAAACTTACTTCTTCCTTAAGCAAACCAAAACCCTTGCCTCCAAAATCTTTCCATTCATAGAATCATCGTAGCTCACTCGTTTCTTGTTGAAATTCGCGTACGTTCGTCTCATTCTTCCCCTCTTATCATCCTCTATTCGTATTGATAATAAAATTACCATCTTTCTCGCTTTTCAAACTTTCCGTCTATCTCAAGGTGAAGTAAATTCATCTTTTATGAGCTATTTGTAGGTGGTGACCTCCAAGATCCCGACAAAGACTATTTCCTAATTGAAGAGGAGCTTGACGAGTAGTGAAGACGCATAAAGGTAACGGTGAAGGGTTATTCGATATCATTTACGTGTTTTACATGCTTTATATGCTAGAATTCGTGTTTAGAATACGATTAGAAAGCTTAGGATTCATGTTATGGATGATGATTGTTGTTATTTGATGATTGTTTATGATGAATATTGATTGTTGATAATTATTAGAAGTGAATTATGAGAATTGGAAATGATAGAATGAATGTTGTTGTTCTTGGGTGGAGTTATGTTCCCAGCCGGGTGACCGGCCGCCGGTCCCCTGACGGGCTGGGAATACCTCAGAATGAACTTTGATTTTTCTATGAAGGTGCTCCTGGCCGGGGTACCGGCCGCCGGCCCCCTTACCGGTCTGGAACACATACCCTGTCTTTGGTGATTTTTGGTTGTAGCTTGTGCTCCGAGCCGGGGTACCGGCCGCCGGCCTCCAGACCGGCCTGGAACACGGATGTGTTTTATTCTTATAACTTCTAAAACTCGTAATTTATAATAGTTCGCATGATTCGTTTATCGTATAATTTTACGTAGTGACTTATAATATTAATGTTTTGGGTATATGATATTCCATTCGCTTGTATCGCATGCTTTGTGACGATTTTTGGTATGTCCCACTTTGAGTCGGTTTTTACAAATGATACGGTTTGAGCACTATTTTGTCTTGTGCTTTGTACTCTCATTCCCTTGGCTACCTCCACGTTCGTAAGGCTGGAATGTCGGAACGGAGAGGTATCCTACTGCTTAATTGCATGTGTAGTGGGCATACGACGACGTTGTTGGGAGTTGAACGCATTGCGTTGATCGACCCGGCCGTCAAATGTTGTGTACTTGCGAGGTGGTGTTATTTGCATGTAGCGTACCGCTTGTTATGAGGCTTGAGCTCTTTTCCGCCTCTTTCGTGAATTATTCTACCGAATTTGGGGTACTCGGCGTCAATGATTTGACCGAGTCTTGGATGCGAAACGTTTATCGCATGTCGAATCGGAACACGTTATTCCGAGAGTCTGGCCAGGTTTAGACTAGGACCGTATTATTATCGTCGTCCTACTGGAGGAAATTAGTCCACATATACGAAATGTGATCGTGTATGCGTTCAGGGAAATGTTTATCTCGTGGATGCCTGTTAATCATACTTGCCATGTACACGGTGCTAGTGCGTTTCATTTACCGTGAGAGATGTAGTCTTTGTGTCGTTGTCTTTGAATGCGTGATTTCATGATTTTATTCATGGTCATTGCATGACTTGGCATCGTCAATGTATTGGTTCGTTTGAATGGATGATAATATGATGGATTTATTGTGATCATCGCATGACTTGGCATGGTTTGGTTGTCGAGTCTCAATCTTATCAAACTTATACCGCTAACAGTGAGATGCAAGCCCTAGTGAGCGTATTCGGTTGCCTAAGAGTGTCTTCCCCGAGTCTTTGGTAATATGATGGATTCAGATTTGTATTCCTTATTGTAACACCCGTAAATGTATCCTATTTTTATAGTGAAAATATTTTACGGATACTTTTCAATGAAATTTAGTTTTAATAGTAAATTTAATTTTCTGAGTCGAATTTAGAATTTCCGAGTTCGTATTTGGAATTTCCGCGAGATTCCATGTGAATCCCGTCAGAAGGCGAGTTTGACTTTTGTTGACTTTTTCTCATACACAACTCATACTCCCTCCCTTAACCTATTTTTCATTCAACACAAATCAAACTTACTTCTTCCTTAAGCAAACCAAAACCCTTGCCTCCAAAATCTTTCCATTCATAGAATCATCGTAGCTCACTCGTTTCTTGTTGAAATTCGCGTACGTTCGTCTCATTCTTCCCCTCTTATCATCCTCTATCCGTATTGATAATAAAATTACCGTCTTTCTCGCTTTTCAAACTTTCCGTCTATCTCAAGGTGAAGTAAATTCATCTTTTATAATCTATTTGTAGGTGGTGACCTCCAAGATCCCGACAAAGACTATTTCCTAATTGAAGAGGAGCTTGACGAGTAGTGAAGACGCATAAAGATAACGGTGAAGGGTTACTCGATATCATTTACGTGTTTTACATGCTTTATATGCTAGAATTCGTGTTTAGAATACAATTAGAAAGCTTAGGATTCATGTTATGGATGATGATTGTTGTTATTTGATGATTGTTTATGATGAATATTGATTGTTGATAATTATTAGAAGTGAATTATGAGAATTGGAAATGATAGAATGAATGTTGTTGTTCTTGGGTGGAGTTGTGTTCCCAGCCGGGTGACCGGCCGCCGGTCCCCTGACGGGCTGGGAATACATCAGAATGAACTTTGATTTTTGTATGAAGGTGCTCCTGGCCGGGGTACTGGCCGCCGGGCCCCTTACCGGTCTGGAACACATACCCTGTTTTTGGTGATTTTTGGTTGTAGCTTGTGCTCCGAGCCGGGGTACCGGCCGCCGGCCTCCAGACCGGCCTGGAACACGAATGTGTTTTATTCTTATAACTTCTAAAACTCGTAATTTATAATAGTTCGCATGATTCTTTTATCGTATAATTTTACGTAGTGACTTATAATATTAATGTTTTGGGTATATCATATTCCATTCGCTTGTATCGCATGCTTTGTGACGATTTTTGGTATGTTCCACTTTGAGTCGGTTTTTACAAATGATACGGTTTGAGCACTATTTTGTCTTGTGCTTTGTACTCTCATTCCCTTGGCTACCTCCACGTTCGTAAGGCTGGAATGTCGGAACGGGGAGGTATCCTACTGCTGAATTGCATGTGTTAGTGGGCATACGACGACGTTGTTGGGAGGCGAAGGCATTGCGTTGATCGACCCGGCCGTCAAATGTTGTGTACTTGCGAGGTGGTGTTATGTGCATGTAGCGTACCGCATGTTATGAGGCTTGAGCTATTTTTCCGCCTCTTTCGTGAATTGATCTACCGAATTTGGGGTACTCGGCATATATATTGTAAGACCGAGTCTTGGATGCGAAACGTCATCGCGTGTCGAATCGGAACATGATTTATTCCGAGAGCCTGGCCAGGTTTAGACTAGGACCGTATTATTATCGTCGTCCTACCAGGAGGAAATTAGTCTACCTATACGAAATGTCATCGTATATGGGTTGAGGGAAATGTCATCCGTGAACGCCTTTTAATCATAATTGCCATGTACACGATGCTAGTGCGTTTCATTTACCGTGAGAAAGGTCGTCTTTGTGTCGTTGTCTTTGAATGTGTGATTTCATGATTGTATTCATGGTCATTGCATGACTTGACACCGTCAAGGTCTTGGTTCGTGAATGGATGATAAAATGTTGTATTTCTTGTGATCATCATATGACTTGACTGGTTTGTCTGTCGAGTCTCAATCTTATCAATCTTATACCGCTAACGGTGAGATGTAAGCCCTAGTGAGCGTATTCGATTGCCTAAGAGTGTCTTCCCGAGTCTTTGAATAACATGTTGGATTCGGATTGGATTTCTATATGATCTTATCATTATATCTCGTATTGCCTATTTATTCTTATCGCAACTCACATGTATATTTATATATGCATGCTTTACTTTTGTATTTCCTTATATGTACGTTAAAGGTGATATGGCTGGGAGAACCCGGAGTTACTCCCCACTGACTGTGGCGTTCATGTTTTTCTTGAATGAACAGGTTGCTTGCATGGTTGGCTTTTTGCTTTGACTATTTTGGGTTCAGATGTGAGCTAGCGGCCGTTGTCCCTGGAAGTTTCACCTCTAGACGATTTTAGCTAGTTTGCTAAACACGTGTTCTTTGTTAACATTTTGAGAGACTCCGTCTCTTT